>PVIU01017995.1:0-31884 GCA_004026605.1 Ondatra zibethicus
CATTCTTCCATTGAGGGGCACCTAGGTTGTTTCCAGGTTCTGCCTATTACAAACAATGCTGCTATGAACATAGTTGCACAAATGCTTTTGTAGTATGATTGGACTTCTCTTGGGTATATTCCCAAGAGTGGTATTGCTGGATCCTGAGGTAGGTTGATTCCCAATTTCCTGAGAAACCGCCACACTGATTTCCAGAGTGTACAACCCTGAATTTCACTAGCTTCGTGGCTTGTTTCATATCTGAGTTGCCCAGAAAGACTCATCTTAATTCTCAAGGAATCACTCAGAGAGAAAATAAAACTTAGGTTTTGGCTTCTAGGATCTCATTTCTTTGCTTTCTCTAGTGCAAAGCAGCCTGTCCTCAGAGCCAAGGTCACAAAGCTAGATGGAGTTATCTGCAGGAGGAGAATCAAAAGCAAGCCCTATAGGGCAGCCCTTTCCCTTTGGGTCTGGAGTCTGGTCAGCTGGACTTCAGCACAGGATTCTAATTGCCACTGCAAAGGGAAATTCTTGAAAATGTGCCTGAACTTTTGAACTTACATGCCATTGTGGTTGAAATACTTCTGGTTTGCTGCCAGGCTGCCTCTCAGTGGCTTTATAGCCCTTCTGCTTGTGAACCATTAGGTAAAACTTGGTCATGACAGACTTGGGTTCTGAGTCATGAACTTGAGCTGAGAAGCTTTTTCATGCGAACACCGGTGGCTTTCACTGACTTAAGATTTTAACTGTAAGGCTGAGAAGCACATTTTAAAGTTCTTTCTTGTCACATGAGGCTGCTCCCATTAAAATGTCCTCTGTATATACCCCACACAGTCTTTCCTCCCTTGCTTTTATTTTGACAAGTTCAAAATAGCTTTTCTCTTTTATCCTGAGACGTCAATATTGCCCTGACTTCAGCAAGGCACAGCGGATCCATGCTATGGCTAAATCATTTTTAAAATAGCTATGTGGAAAATTATGAAGTTTTCAGGTAAAAACAGGAGGGATTTAGTAAAACAACAGATGGATAAGCTTCTGTTGGCTTCAATTCTGACCATTCCAGCCACACTGCACTAAGAAATTAAAAATCAACAACAGCAACAGTAAAGTTCCTAGGAGGGCAGCTAATTGATTGTCTCAGTTTGTTCATAAACAAAGCTTTGTCATAAACCTGGCATTGTAAACAAGGTGCTTGCTGATGTAATGACAACTAACTTGAGGTGCTAAACATGGAACAGGAGCAAGGCATTTTGGGGGCAATTTGACTTTAGTATCAATTGATGTGAGTTCAAATTTTGACCCTTGTTTTGATTAGCTAGTGGCTGTGGGCAAAGTGCTTCGATCTTCATTTGCAAAAGTGAGTACTATTTTCATATGGATATTATAAAGATAAAAATATGCAGTGTTTCAAAACCTTAACAATGTATTATTAGCATGGAAGCTCAACAGAAAAACAGTTTTCGTATTTCCTTGCTTGTTTGCCCTTACTGATGTCTGGTTACTTGTAGAGAAGCTCACAGTGAACTTTGCTCCATTTCCAAGCCTTTTGCATGCTTCCCATTAGGCAAACGCAGGGGGCCCTCCCGGATCATCACTTACGTTAATAGAGTGACTTCCATTTTTATGTGAGCATGTTACATGCACTTGTTTGAGGAGGAATCCAAGGATCAGAAGCTTCTTTACAAGCATTTTCATTCAGTTTGATGAAGGTAGTTTCACAGTACATACTGAGAACCATTGAAATTTGTCTTGAAACTTGGCAACTCTACAGACCTGATATTCTTTGACTGTGTTTGTATAACCATGACAACAAAGAGTTATCAATCAGATAACAAAGAGTTATCAATCAGAAACATTTTGATGATTAATGCCCCCTCCATTTCTCCTTTCCTTTCTCTATATCTAGTTATATCTATCTATCTATCTATCTATCTATCTATCTATCTATCTATCTATCTATCTATCTATCTATCCATCCATCCATCCATCCATCCATCCACCCACCCACCCACCCACCCACCCACCCACCCACCTACCTACCTACCTACCTATAGAATACATAGTAGAAGTAAATAGTAGCATTGGTTATGGAATTGTTATGTTCTGTAGTGTTATGTAGTAATTATATAGTGTTATGGAATTGAGAACGTCAGCTAAAGTTGGTATGATATGTGTTACATTTAGAAATTAGATATTGAAGTATCCACTGGAGCTTAACAGGGTTTGATAGTTTTTATACTTTCACTGGCAGCACTTTGACCACAGCATTGTGCATCTGCTCATTGAATCTCATCATCCTTATAATCCAAGATATTATTTAAACTAATACAAACCACTTTGGGATAAATCATGTTGCTGAATTATAAGCCAAGGAGATTTATGCAGCCTTTTTGCAGAGTCTGCTGGCCTCAAGAAGTGACAGTGGCTCACAGTTGCCACAGCTATGATTATTCTTAGGTTAACTGTTGTTTCATGGTACCCCTTGGACAGCTAGGTTGCATTTCCTTACAAAGGAACGTACTTCTTCCTACTCCAACACCGAATTCTTTTAGTGGAGCATTAGTCTGGTGATAGTTTAGTTTAATGGCATGCCCACTGAAGTCCAGACCTTGTGGGTTAGTGGGGTCTGAAGGTGGCTGTGCCCCTGGGCCAAAGATCCCTGCATGTGGCTTGCAGTGGAGTTACTTCCATCTCCCAGTGGCCATGACCCATAAACTTTGTGTTCTAATGTTGTAGATTCATCCTCAGACTCTGTGCACACTCATAATTTATACACTCGTTCCTTCTACTCTGTCTACTTAAAATTCCCTCTTCTAACATGTTTGCATTATTGATATAATGCAAATGTTACAACAGCAGAGATGATGAGGATTTTCCCACTGATATGTTCCAACAAACAAGGGGAGTGTCAGGTCCCTAGCCAGTACTCATGAAATCCTTGATGAATTAACAAAAGGATCAACCAGGATCAATTCAAATGCTGCCTCTGACTGGATGCTACCTGAATAACTTCATCTAGAATGCCACATTTTATTCTAGATGATATTTTCCCTCCATTTTCGTGCATGTATGTTTGCATGTGTGTGGGCACACTTGTGTGGGAGTGTGTGTGTTGGGGTGTGCTTGTGCATGTGGAAACCTGAGGCTGATGTTGGAATCACCCTCAACCATTCTTCTACTGTACCCAATGAGGCAGGGTGCCAAAATCAGAGCTTGCTGAGAAAGCTAGTCTGGCTAGTCAGCTTGCTCAGAGGATCCCCTGTTTCTACCTTCCTGAAAGGGAGATGAACTAGAGCTAGGTCATTTTTCCTACTCAGCATTTATAGGGGTGCTAAGAATCCATCTTTGGAATTTACACGAGTCTGGTAAGTGCTCTAACCACTGAGAAACCCCCACAATTCCTTATTCTAAAGGTTTTAATTGTGTTTTGTTATACCATGCCACAAAGCAGTCCCTTCTTAAAACTAATTGTGTGTATTTTCCTCCAAGCTATGCTTTCTTAATGCTGAAGTGGTTTATAGTAACCATTTCCCTTCGGGGCTAATGTTTCCCTTTGGCCGTAACTTTTTTAGGTATATAACTAGGCTTACTGCATGCTAACGAAACCGCATTTCTGAGCAAGCTATTTCAAAATCTCATGTACTGCTACAACTTCACAAGATGTAGAAGTGACATACTTTGACAAGAAATTCCTTTGAAATAACACGAACCTTTCACTGTTAAGACTGCTCATATCAGAGACCTTTCCGGTTCACTTCACTCACAATGTGACAGCACTTGGGGCAACCTTGAGCCTCTGTAACTGGGGATTTCCTTATCAACACTTCTATGGCTTAGGAATAATACCTGTAGCCCTGACATCTCCTTCCTCAGGGCTGCCACATCTTCTCTAACATGAAGATGTTGGCTAGGGCGATATCTGGGAGATTCCTATTCTGTTCTCCTTTCTGGTTTGAGAGTTACTTGAAGTCCCAGGAAGATAATAAGATAAACATGTGATGCTTGTGGCCAGATCCAAATGTCATAGGAACCCCTCCTGGACCTCTTTAGAAGCTTACCATGCACCTTGTAAACCTACACAACAAATGTATAAAGAGGGAAATATAGTTCTGAAAAGAATCAAGCAAACAAAATGTCTGAAGATTCCTTTAAAACAGGATCAACTTTCCTGTCATTCACCAGACATACGGAGCTCATTCATAGAGGGATGTAGCTAGCATTCATTCTCTCGCCCACTAGGCAAGCAAACTTACTTTGCTACTGCATTATTTTATTCTATCCCCTCTTGGGGTCCTCTGATCATCCTTTGATATGCTCTAATGGTTTGAACCCAAGTGACCGCCTCTGAAACTTCTTAACTGCCCGTTTTTTTTTTTTTTAAACTGTGCCCATTGGAGCATAAAGAAGGGAATGGAGTCTGCCTAAAGCAATAGCGTGATGCTTTGGCAGAAAGTGCTGAACAAGCCATTCAGTTCTGCTTTTCCAGCACCACATTAAACAAGACTATCTCAACCCAAACACGTTTCAGTACTCATTTCCTCAGAATAAGAATTCTAGGCTTGAACTTCACCCAGCTTCTGAAGAATGTTTAGTCAAGTAATGAAAAAAAAGGAAATAAATCCTGTGACATTTCATGAAACCACTCAAAACTACAAAAGACTTAATTAGATTATGGTTATTTGACTTAATGACATTTTTAAAACAATATTCACTAATCACAGGGAAGAAAAAAATCTTCACCTGGTGCCGTATGTATACACTACAAAGATGCTGCTTCCAAAATTACTTTTGGTGAAAGCAGCGTAGATCTGTCTCCTATGGAATAATTAAGATGGGCTAGTAAAAGTCAATTGTTTTATTACCATCACAGCTCAATTGAATTGCGCTCATTAGAAAGGATGAGCCTAGATTGGCATCATTTTCCTCCCCTTGGTGTTTATTGGTTGTTTTTTTGTCAGCCTGACACAAATTTACAAATCTGGGAAGAGTGAATTTCAGCTGAGGAATTGTCTGATTCTACTGAGCTGTGCTCCAGTCTGTGGGGTATTTTCTTCACTGACAGTTGAGGTGTGAGGGCCCAGCCCACTATGTGCTGTGCCACCCTGGGCATGCGGTCTGGGGCTGTATGAGAAAGCAAACTGAGTTAGTCTTGAAGAACATTCCTCTGTGGTTCTGCTTTAGCGCCTGCCCTCAGGTTCCTGCCTTGGCTTCCCCTGATAATGGGCTGCAAAGTGTAAATGGAAACAAACCCTCTCCTCCCCAAGCTCCTTTTGGTCATGATATTTTTAAGACCAGCAATAGGAAGCCAACTAGGACAAGTGTGGAGGAAGATTTACTGTCAGTCATCCTTAAGAAAAAGGTTTAAACCAAGACAAATCTCTAAAAGCTGAGTGTTTCACATTTCTATTTCACACTTGCTTTCAAAGTATATTAATAACAATACACATGTGATTTAATTTCTAATAATGATGTTCCCAACATCTTCCTGATAGGGTATGTGTCATGTGGGGAGGCCCAGCAGCAATGCCGGGAATCGAGAATGAAGCAGGAAGAGTGGGCACTTCACAGTGTTATGCCACCTCCTTCAATAACAGGGATGGGGGGATCGCTGTATTGTTTCATATCGTCACCAGCATGGCTGTCCTTTAGGTCCGCCTTCAGGTCATTATCTCTCCCCAAGTTTGAGCAACTATAACCAAAATTGAATAACTTGTGAAGTGGGACATAGCAGGAGCTATTCACTCAAATTATTAGTAAAAGATATTTACTTTTTATTTTTTATTGTTTTTATTGTGCTATGCATTTTTCTCTACTCCCCTCCATTCCTTCCCTCTCCCTTTCTATCCTCTCCTATGACCTCTATGCTCCCAGTTTACTCAGGAAATCTTGTCTTTTTCTCCTTTCTATTTAGATCCATGTATGTCTCTCTCAGACTTGTCTTTTTTTTTTTTTTTTTTTGTCTAGATTCTCTGGGGTTGTGGATTGTGGGCTGGTTTTTCTTTGTTTTATGTCTAAAAGTGACTTATGAATGAGTACATATTATATTTGTCTTTCTGGGCCTGTGTAACCTCACTCAGTATGTTTTTTCTAGATTCATCCAATAAAGGATATTCTTGAAATACTCGTATACTGACGTTCTCATGTCTGACCTGGCAAGACTGATACCCAGCCACCACTCGTCTCACAGTTACCTGCTCCAGTGGCCTTGCGTGTACGCCTAGACAGGCATGTGGTGCAAGCTGCTTGCTTGATTACATAAGACAAGGTGCTAAGCTCCACTTAATGATAAATTCAGTGAGCATAGAGGAAAATAGATCATTTTATATCTGATATCAATATTTTGCTTAGTACTAAAAATTATGCATTGACAAAATCTAGGGGATGGCATCGGATTCAGATATTTTCCTGTGCATCTTTAACACAAATCAGGCCAAAGAGCATGTAAAAGAGCAATCTGGGCTGGTATCTCACAGCTCAGTCTTTGACAGTTTGCAGCAGCTCAATTGATTAGACTACATTTATTCAAAGTCTGCTTATTATTTATTGTTTCGTGCTCATTTGCATTTTCTTCTCATTATACAGGGACATTTGGCTCCTCTCCACATATGCTCATTAACCTCTTAGTTCATTTATCACGTTTTCCACCTGGAAGGCTCGCAGTAGCCCAGTGTCACCTCAACAATTTCTGTCCTTCAGATTTCATGTCTTATGTTCCTTCCTCCAAGAAGCCCTACCTGAACCCCATAGGCAGGTAAGGTACTATTCCAGAATTGTCACCACTACACTGATTTGAATTGATGTCTTCCTCCCTCAGTATGGGACTGATGGCCTGTCTGCCTCTTTCATTTAGCTGACTGCTTCACTAAGAACAGGGCTTTAGTGCTTTAGAAAACTTGTACTTGGAGTTCTTGCTGTGCCACGTGCTGGGTCTCCTCAGGTACACGGACTCAATGGTGATTTCTTACGTGGAGGTTGCATGGTAGGGTAGAAGAAAATTGGAGTTTTCGTTGTTTCCAGCCCAGGTTTGTGTCCTATTTGCCCCTTAGCAGCTGGAAGAGTTCATCCAACCAACCGAGTTTCATTGTTGACATTTATTGCACAGGAATTTAAAGACATCTTAGAGGACATTTTAAGAATGAGTGCTATCAACCATATCTAGGACTCATAAGATAACGAAACATATTACTGTTTCTCTTCATACCTCGGATATTTCCATTGGGATTTCCTTTCTTTGAAGACACTGCACCTTCTTTAAAGTTCCTTCCAAAACCACTTACACATAAAGCCAATGGTACTGAGAAATTTTGTTATCTAATTCGGGGATACACATTTGCATGTGAACTAGTTTACATGTTGACAACCACCCTCACAGTACTGCTGTGCTGTAGATAAAAAGCAAGCATCTGCTTTGTAGGTTTGGAATGCTGGATGATACCTGGATATTACAGGCACTTCTTTCTGAGAGGACTTTTCCTTGTAACAAATCACTAGGTGATTTCATGCAGGGTTTACAGCAGTTTTAATGGGACCAGGGACATCACATGTAAAAGCATTACAAGGAAGAATAAAATTGTAATTGGAACTCAATCAAGCAATTGGTTGAAAGAAATGGCTTGTTCCTATCATGCCCCCTTTTAACTTCATTAAAACAGAGGATGTGCTTTACCCTCTGTGGGTGAGTGTTTTGTTGGACTTGCTTCCAGTGAAATCACCACCTGTCTTCATCCAGCTGAGGGTGCTCTGGCCTCTGCTGAACTTAAATCTCACTTAAGGATAATGCCAAGTTTGGGATGCCAGCAGTTTATCTTTTCCAGAAAAAAATATATGGAACAGGGGCCTCACTACACAATACAGACATTATCCTGGGACAGAGATTAAAAAATATTCTGAGGGATGGCTCTAAGGGTAAGATAAAACCAGTGTATTTTACCCCTTTCCCTCGTTTAATCTTAGGTTTCTTAAATAGTATTAAAGATGAATATATATACTTGCCCAATCTGCTTACTGCTCTAGCAAATCATTTAGTATCCTAAGTATTCCTTCTTGGCACCATATAAGTATAAGCTTTAGGCTGCATTGACTAAATCCAATTGTAAATTCATTTAGATGACAAAATGCCTTCTTACTTAAATTTTGAGAAGTGGAAAAGCTTTCAAACTGAGAAAAGACAAAATTCTAGCCTCCAAGTCTCCAGAAAGGAAAAGAACCACATAAATTAAAAACCACTTCTGAACTGAGAGGGAGGCATGCTTGGATACTCACTAAGAGAAAAATGGAGACGATACATAGGAACCAGTAAAAGTGTTCCAGTGTCTTCCCCAAAACAATCAGGAACTTGTTTGTCTTGACAGAGGTCAGGAAAAGTCAAATATACACATTTTCAAGTGTTGGACATGAAGATGTTACATAGAACATCTAGTCATAGGCTTCCCCTACTGCTCTTTGTTCAAGCTGTGGAGGATCAGGCTGTTTATTTATATAAAATAAAACCAGAGTCAGGTTTACCAATTTCAACAGAGAACAAGTTTGCTATGAACCCCACAAAAGGTAAATCTTCTAGTCTTGATTTTTCCCGGGGTGATCTGAATTTGGAAAGAGAAGTCCCCACATTCTAGAGATAGCCTCAGTCCCAGGAAAATTGGGAGATCTGCCATTCTAAACCCAATCTAACCTTGAGACTGACTGGCCCATCCCCCAGCCATGTAACCTTGTGTCTGGGTGTCCTCATGTTTGAATCAATAAAGCCTGCCATCCCACACTCAAGTAGCTGCAACATTCTCTTCATGTTTCATTGGTTCCCAGCGTTCTAGTAATGGAGAAGATTACAGGCTTATTGAATTCCTGACATAGAGGGGATAACGAAATATCTGAGAGTCACATTTAATACTATGTGTCCTATGAGCACTTCCTGCTCAACAAATCTTATAGTAAACCTTTCCCAAAAGTGAATGCTAATTCTTGCTCTTGTTTTAGAAACCTATTATTATTAAACCAGTCCTGTTTAAGTAGGGAACTCTATACATTGGAGTGCATACTTCAGAATAAAAATCCCTGTGATTGAAGCCATTCGTTTTTCTTCCTGCTGTGGCAGCCATCACTACTACTCCACTCAGTTCCCCCATTGAGGAGAACCCCAGTTCTGAGCCCCAGCTAGAGGGAGTGTTGGTTTCTTGGCCTTCAGGAATCTGCCAGCACTGAAGTGCCTGGGAGATTGTGCTCCCAGCTCTCAGTAGTGCAGGCCTGTTGCCAACGAGTAACAAATTTGGGCACCACCGCTGAGGGGACAGTGTATATCTGGGTGAAAATCCATATTCTGAAGGTGTCTTGTGATAACAGAGAAGCCAGGTTGTCCTAGGTTTTTCCTCCACCTCATTCAGCTTTTCATACTTTGTTGTTGGTTTCTTTGGGGACTGCTCCCGTGGTTGGCCACACTTCCAGGGAAGCTGAACCCTACTGTGATAGTTTGAATGAAAATGGCCTCATGGGCTCATAGAGACTGGCACTACTGGGAGGTTTTGTCCCTGTTGGAGCAGGTGTGGCTTTGTTGGAGGAGTTGTGTCACTAGGG
Organism: Ondatra zibethicus; assembly: GCA_004026605.1. Lineage (NCBI taxonomy): Eukaryota > Metazoa > Chordata > Mammalia > Rodentia > Cricetidae > Ondatra > Ondatra zibethicus. The sequence goes on from PVIU01017995.1 coordinate 9,547, forward strand.
ATCTGCTTTGTGGTCTTAGATGCTCAAGACAGACCAGTGGCTCAGTCTCTTCTGCTGCCTGTAGATCAAGATGTAGAACTCACAGCTCGTTCGCCAGCACTGTGTCTGCCTGCATGCCACCATGCTTCCCGCCATAACAATAATGCAGTAAACCTCTGAAACTGTAAGCCAGCCTCAATTAAATGTTTTCCTTTATAAGAGTTGCTGTGGTCATGGTGTCTCTTCACAGCAACAGAAACTATAACTCAGACATGTACTATATCTTATGATAAATCCATAAACATTTAGTTAATCTTATTGCAGTCTGCCACATTGCTGCTATTTAGCCATTATTGCTAATAATTATGACAACTTCACTGCATGAAAACTTTTCATAAGATTCATTTATAAAGAGTAGGAAGATGGATCCTAATATTGACTGCTGACCAGGTTATAAATAAGCTTATGCAATTATGACACAGAATCTACAAAATGAGTCATTTTGTTTTGTTTTAGTTGTTTTGGTTTTTAATTGAGGCACTATCTCTATATTGACCAGAATGGTCTTTGAATTGCTAAGTAGTCCAGATTGGTATTCAATTTAATTCTGTTTCTGCCTTCTGAATTTCAGGCAGGCACTACACAGCACCCAGGTAAATATTTTTTTCTCTTTATTTTTATTTGTTTACTTTTTGTTGGGAAACTGAACTGGGTCAAGAGAGCATCATTTTTTATAGAGAATAAAAGATGACCTTTTGTTTTCCTTCTGAAGACTTTGCTGTTTCTATTTGTTTTTATTTTACTCATCATTTTCTTCCTCCTTTTCCTTCTTTTTATCTTCTATTGCTTAATATATAATGCCAGCCAGAATGATTTTCTTAATGCCCTTACTTCTTGGCATTTTCAAGAGTCAAAATGGAAATAGGTGAGCTTGAGTTTCGCCTAACTTATATAATTCACTTAAAAATCCATACCTGGAATTATTAAAGTGAGAATGACTGGGAAGAACTTTATAACTTAGTTGGCTAGATCAATCCTATGTGGGAGTCTCAAGTGTAGATTTCTTTAAGCTGAGCTACCCAGAATAATGATAACATCCATAAAGAAATTTTTTCTTGATTACAATTTTTCCATATTTTTTTGGTGTGGTGATTTTAATAATGACCCCCATAGGCTTCTGTATTTGTATGCACTCGTTGAAAGGATTAGAAGGATTAAGAGGTGTGGCCTTGTTGGAGGAAGTTTGTCACTTGGGGTGGCTTTGAGGTTTCAAAAGCGCATGCCAGACCCAGTCTCTCTCTGTCTGTGCCTGTGGACCACAGTGTAGCTCTCAGCTACTTCTCTAGCTCCAGATGTGCCATGCCTGCCACGATGCTGCCATGATGGTGACCGAGGAAGGCTCTGGAGCTGTAAGCAAGCCCCTCATTAAATGCTTTCTTTTATAAGAATTGTCTTGGTCATCGTGTCTGTTCATAACAATAGAACAGTGACTGAGAAAGGTGTTAGTTATGTTAGTGAAGTGTGAGAGTTGCCTGGGTAATGTTTCTGGTTAGCTGTGGCTGTGGTTGACTTTTGATGCTCTGACGCCATTTCTTATAGAGCCAGGTGAAAGGGAAACATGCAACTTTTTCAAATTGTGCAAACTTTATCAAGGTTCCAAATTGGGTCATTAGTTCACCACACTTACAAATCTCCAGGATTCATTGGAGTTCTTTTAAAATGTGTGGTAGAGAGTAGGCTAATGATTTATACTGATTAGGAAAAATATTTCTCAGTTCCTCATTAGAAGTATTTGACTAGGTCATTTTTAGATCATAAATCATCACTATGTTAGTTTAAATATAGATCATTTGTTGCTTAAATAACACTAGTACAGTCCTGCTGGATATTGGTTCAGAATACTTGTTTTTAAAAGGGTTGGGATATTTGGAAGGAAGTAAAAACAGGGGCTCTCTTATAAGGCTGGCTTTTACTGTAATAATAATTATCAGGCTACATTAGTTAAAGCACTTTTTTTTTGTAAACCGTGGAATCAATAAAAGGAAGGAATAAATGCAAAATCTGTAACACTATGTCCAAAATGTTAGCTCAAAACCAATTTCCAAGGCAAACTTTTGGATCATTTATTTACATAAAAGTCAACAGTGGATGCTTTCATCTGTCTCTCTGAGTGCTCTGTTATACAGCATATAAAGAAAATTGGTATTCAAATAGTACTTTCAAGTTATAATTAGCTTAAAGTTCAAATGTCTGGTGTGTAATACCTTTAATGAATCAACTAAACCCCTGGCTGCTGTGCCTCACCTCCTCTGCTCTGCTTTTCTAACTCTTCCCGTTCCTCATCCCAAGTTGATGGCTTCTCTGACATCTTGGGGACAAAGGGCCTTTTCTATATTTTTATTGTTTCCTATGTGTATGTTTGTATATAACTTTATTTCTGAATACTGACACAATTTAATGCATTGACATAGCTCACATTGTTGGTAGGCCCTGAGGTTGACAGAGAAAAGATCCTCAGCAACAAAGTTATCTTGTTTTTGATGCTTCAAGTGCAATCTTTCCCAAATATGCTGAAGAGCACTGCATCTCAGGGGGCAAAAGGTGAGAGGTAATGGGTTCTTAGAGATTTTACAATTTTGAGGTGTGATTAACTGTGAACCTCTCTGGCCTGCAGAATTGCTCTGAATCCTTAGAAGCACATAAAAGGTCCTTAACAACATGACCTTTGTTGCTAACCACCAACTCTCTGTAATTGCAACTCGCTTGGTCACTAACTAATTTCCAAATATAGAGACACTTCTTCATTTTTCTGCTTGCCATTTTCAAACTTATTCCTCAAACTTCCTGTTCTTTGAGGGGATATTGAGGCAACTCAGGTGGAAGAGCACTGTTGCCCTAGTGACCACCCTAACCTCATGGTTGGCACCACTAGTCTAAAGTGTAGTACAGGGTAAGGGATCTGTTTATTTTCTGTTTGTATTGATTTGGACTAAGCTACCTTTGTAGCAAGGATGATCTCTCATTTGTCGTAGGAGTACACTTCTTGCCAAACATTCTATCCTATAATGTATACTCTATTTTGTTGTATAATGGATGTTTCAAGGCCTTCTTGGTTAATGACATTCATAAAATATATGTTCATGCATTCAATGATTCAACTCTGGAAAAGTTTCTGAGTATGGATAATATTATAAGCTGATTATATTATATTCCCTCAAAATCTATATGTTAAATCCCTAACTCTAAAATGAATGGGGCCTTCAAAATGGTAGTAAAGATCAATTGAGGTCATAGAAGCAGCCTCTTAATTCAGAATGTCTGAGATCTTTAAAACAGAGAGGAAATACCAGCCACCCATTCACAGACAGAGACAAAGAACACAGCAGGAAGCAGCCAACTCAAACCAAAGAATGGGGTATAGGAGAATCTGCAGTGCTGACCCCTAATCCTAGGTCTATGGACTTTACATCTGTAAGAAAATAAGTTTCTTTGGTAGAATTGCCATTTTTACTATATTGATCCTACCAATCCAGGAGCATGGGAGATCCTTCCATTTTCTGGTGTCCTCCTCGTTGTCTTTCTTCAAGGTCTTAAAGTTCCTGTCAAATAGATCTTTTACTTCCTTGGTTAGTGTTACCCCAAGATACTTTATGCTATTTGTGGCTATTGTGAAAGGTGATGTTTCTCTGATTTCTCTCTCTGTTTCTTTATCCTTTGTATATAGGAGGGCTACTGATTTTTTTTTTTGAGTTGATCTTGTATCCTGCCACATCACTGAAGGTATTTATCAGCTGTAGAAGTTCTTTGGTAGAGTTTTTGGGGTCACTTATGTACACTATCATATCATCTGCAAATAACGAAAGTTTGACTTCTTCCTTTCCAATTCAAATCCCCATGATCTCCTTATTCTGTCTTATAGCTATTGCTAGAACTTCCAGCACTATATTAAAGAGATATGGGGAGAGTGGACAGCCCTGTCTTGTTCCTGATTTTTGTGGCATCACTTTGAGTTTCTCTCCATTTAATTTGATGGTAACTGTCGGCTTGCTGTATATTGCTTTTTATGATATTTAGATATGATCCTTGTATCCCTAATCTCTCCAAGACCTTTATCATAAACGGGTGTTGAATTTTGTCAAATGCTTTTTCAGCATCTAATGAAATGATCATATGGTTTTTTCTTTCAGTTTATTTATATGATGGATTACATTGATAGATTTCTGTATGTTGAACCAGCCCTGCATCTCTGGGATGAAGCCTACTTGGTCATAATGGATGATTTTTTTGATGTGTTCTTGGATTCGGTTTGCCAGTATTTTATTGAGAATTTTTGCATCGATGTTCATGAGTGAGATTGGTCTGTAATTCTCTTTCTTGGTTGCGTCTTTGTGTGATTTAGGTATCGGGGTAACTGTAGCTTCATAAAAAGAGTTTGGCAATGACCCTTCTTTCTATTATGTGAAACACCTTGAGGAGTATAGGTATTAGCTCTTCTTGGAAGTTCTGGTAGAATTCTGCATTAAAACCATCTGGTCCTGGGCTTTTTTTGGTTGGGAGGTTTTTGATGACAGCTTCTATTTCCTTGCAACTGATAGGTCTATTTAAATTGTTCACCTGGTCTTGATTTAATTTCGGTATATGGTATTTATCTAAAAAACTGTCCATTTCTTTTACATTTTACAATTTTGTGGCATACAGGCTTTTGTAGTAAGACCTAATGATTCTCTGAATTTCCTCAGTGTCTGTTGTTATGTCCCCCTTTTCATTTCTGATCTTCTTAATATGAATGTTCTCTCTCTGCCTTTTGATTAGTTTGGATAGGGGTTTGTCGAGCTTGTTGATTTTCTCAAGGAACCTATAGATTCAATGCAATCCCCATCAAAATCCCAACAAAATTCTTAACAGACCTTGAGAGAACAATAACTAAGTTTATATGGAAAAGCAAAAAGCCCAGGATAGCCAAAACAATCCTATACAATAAAGGAACTTCCAGAAGCATTACCATCCCTGACTTCAAACCCTATTACAGAGCTACAGTAATGAAAACAGCTTGGTATTGGCATAAAAACAGAGACGTTGACCAATGGAATCGAATCGAAGACCTGGATATTAATCCACAAACGTGTGAACATCTCAAAGTTGACAAAGAAGCTAAAAGTATACAATGGAAAAATGAAAGCATTTTTAACAAATGGTGCTGGCATAACTGGATGTCAACCTGTAGGAGCATGAAAATAGATCCTTATCTATCTCCATGCACAAAACTCAAATCCAAATGGATTAAAGACCTCAATATAAATCTGACCACACTTAACCTGATAGAAGAGAAAGTGGGAAGTAGCCTGCAATACATGGGCACAGGAGACCACTTCCTATGTAAAACCCCAAGGGCACAGACAATAAGAGCAACAATGAGTAAATGGGACCTCTTGAAACTGAGAAGCTTCTGTAAAGCAAAGGACATTGTCATTAAGACAAAAAGGCATCCTACTGAATGGGAGAAGATCTTCACTAACCCCACATCAGACAAAGTTCTGATCTCCAAAATATAGAAAGAACTCAAGAAACTAGACATTAAAATGCTAAATTACCCAATTAAAAAATGGGGTAATGATCTGAACTGAGAATTCTCAACAGAAGAAGTTTGAATGGCCAAAAGATACTTAAGGTCATGTTCAACTTCTTTAGCGATCAGGGAAATGCAAATCAAAACAACTTTGATATACCATCTTACACCTGTCAGAATGGCTAAAATCAAAAACACCAATGATAGCCTATGCTGGCGAGGATGTGGAGTAAGGGCAACACTCATCCATTGCTGGTGGGAATGCATACTTGTACAACCACTTTGGAAATCAGTGTGGCGATTTCTCAGGAAATTGGGAATCGACCTATCTCAGGATCCAGCAATACCACTCTTGGGAATATACCCAAGAGATGCCCAATCATACTACAAAATCATTTGTGCAACTATGTTCATAGCAGTATTATTTGTAATAGCCAGAACCTGGAACCAACCTAGGTGCTCCTCAATGGAAGAATGGATCAAGAAAGTGTGGAATATATACACATTAGAATACTACTCAGGGGTAAAAAACAATGACATCCTTAAATTTGCATGCAAATGGATGGAAATAGAAAACACTATCCTTAGTGAGATATCCCAAACCCAAAAAGATGATTATGGTATGTACTCACTCATTAGTGGACCCTAGCCATAAACAAAGAACATTAAGCTTAAAGCTCACAAGCCTAGAGAAGCCAAAGAGCAAGGTGAACCCAAAGAAAAACATATATAGATCCTCCTGGAAATTGGAAGCAAACAAGATCGCCAGGCAAAAGGTGGAGGCACGGGAATGGGAATAGAAGTTGAGGTAGAGGTGGGAGTGGGTGTGTGAAAGGGAGACAGGGAGGGAGAAAGGAGAAGGGATGGACTGGGGAGAGCTTGGGGGAGTGGGAGGGTAGAGATGGAGGAAGGGTGGATATTGGAGAAGGGAATAAGATATCTATATTAAGTGAGTCATTTTAGGATTGGCAAGAGTCTTGGCTCTAGAGGGGATCACAGGTGTCCACGGGGATGTCCCCAGCTAGGTACTTGTGCAGCAGAGAAGGTGTCTGATCTAGCCTTGTCCCATAGTCACATTGATGAATATCTTGATCATCATCATAGAAATTTCATACGATGGATGGAGATAGAGACAGAGACCCACATTCACATCAGAGCAATGGACTGAGCTCCCAAGGTCCAGTCAAAGAGCAGAAGGTGGGAGAAGATGAGCAAGGAAGTCAGGACCGGGAGAGGCTGGTCCACCAACTGTGACAGTGTGCCTGATCTAATGGGAGCTCACCAAATCCAGCTGGACCAGGACTGAATGAGCATATGATCAAACTGGAATCTCTGAATGTGGCTGTCAATGGGGGCTAACTGAGAAGCCAATGATAATGGCACTGGGAGCTATCTCTTCTGCATGTATTAGCTTTTTGGGAATCTAGTCTATATGGATGCACACCTTCCTAGGCAGGGATGGAGTGGGGAGGTCCTTGGGCTTCCCACAGGGCAGGGTACCCTGCCCCCTCTTAAGGAAGCAGGGGGAGGGAGGAGGGTTAGTGGGAGAGTGGGAGGGGACTGGGAGAAAGGGAGGAAGTGTAAATTTTTTGAATGAAAAATAAAAGAATATTAAAAAAAGGAAAATAAGTTTCTGTTGTTTAAGCCACATGGTCTGTGATATTTACTTTGGCCTTTCAAACTAGCTAATACAGGGGACATAGCTGACATCCATTCTCCCATTTCTTCCTGTTACAAACCCCCGGCTGTGTTTATCTTAACTCTTAGCTAAGGATCTGGCTTTTTATCTCACTTGGGCAGCATCTCCAAGTTGGTTCCATAACAGCCAATGACCACATCTCCCACGCGTATGTTTTTCCTTGCCTGATAGAAGGTATGAACTGTGTGTACTCATACCCTTGAGTATTCCAACTTTCCACCTACTAAAAGGAATTGTTCCCCAATTTATCTTTTCTATGTGTTGTCCTTCAATGTCTTCTTGTCCTTCTCCAAATTGATTGGCCGTCTAAGCAGCATATAGACATGCTCAGTATAGTTCATCTTTTGGAAGTATTTTTCAAGCCTGCATCTCATATGCTAGAACTTTTAACAGATTCTATTTCCTTTCATTCTCACAACTATATGAAGTAGAGGTCATCTGTCTTGTCCTGTAAGATAAAAGTATGAAGACCCTAGAGCTAATAGATATCAAACCATTCTTTCAGACTCATATTCTAACTTCAAAGAGAAGTGTCCTTTGGAGAATGTGACCTCATAGAGCAGAATAATATCCAAAGAACACACACCTTGAGCGTGAGCACCAGAAACTGCTCTCATCTGTTTGTAGATGCCTATAGACTGTCTTAGAGCTACTTCTGTCATGTCTGCTACTTGATCTGGCTGTAATGTTTGAGACCTAGAAAACCTGTCATATTTCCATTAAACTGTAACTCTCTCCCACTCTGTGGAGTCGATCAGTGAGTAAAAAGTCACTCTGCTATAAAGGTAAGTCACTGAAAAACAACTTCAGAAAAGGCATGAGTTACTGTATTTTCCATCTAAAGCTTTTAAATTCTTTGTTCTTCAAGTGTCAATGAGAATGATAGAATATACAGTGGGACCAGCCATATTTTTCATCAAAGATGTGTGAACACTCACAGACCAGAGGGACTCTGATTCAATAGAACCCTTGATTTGATGATTCTCCAGAAGAGGAAAACTCTGGATCACAGGCTGCTGTGAGGATTTAGGAAATTTGCATAATTTTAAAAATTCCTTACAATTGTGAGAGATTTTAATAATTAAAGCATGTATGTAAATAAGGGAATATAGCCAAATGTTGGGGTGTGTGTGTGTACTAACTGAAGACTGTTAGGCAGAGGCTAAAGCTCTATTTCTTCATTTTAATTTTAGAATTGGAAATTAGACAGGCAGTTGAAGAAAGAGATTGAAAGCATTGGAATTTCAGGCAGCCTCAAGTCAACTGCAGTAACCCTCAGTTTCCGAATATGAAATAGAGGCAAGATATATAGAATTGCTGTCAAGACAATGTGAGCACATGTATATGAAGCCGTTGCTATGCCCAAACTGTGTCCTCCTTAGTGACATCTATTGAAGACCTAACTCCTAATATACCAGAATATAGCTAAGTACAGTCCTCATAGGGGTCTCTACAATGAGGACATCAGGATGGGGTACCACCATTATTACTAGTACCTTATTCAAAAGGGGAATTTGGAGAAAACACACACACCACACCCCACACACTAAACCTTTAACACATGGACTTTTGGAAACATTTCAGATACAAATCATAGTAAACCGGTGATGTGGGATTTCCCTCTGTATGCTGTAAATACAATTGGTTAATAAAGAAACTGTCTTAGGCCTGTGCAGGGCAGAATATAAGTAGGCAGAGAAAACTGAACTGAATGCTGGGAGAAAGCAGGCGGAGACACCATGTAGGAGACACAAGCTGCCAGCTAAAACCTTGCCAGTAGGAAACAAGCATCATGGTAAAATATAAAATAATAAAATGGTTAACTTAATATGTAAACACTTGCTAAAAATACACTAAAGTAATTGGCCAAACTGATTTAATTAATACAGTTTCTGTGTAGTTATTTTGGGAGTCTTGGCAGCCAAAAACCAAACTTAACAGCCTGCCTACTACAAAACCATGCACAGATTCCCAAATATTGTTTATAAATGTTTGTTTACTTTTAAAGGGGGATATGCTATAGAGATTTGCATTGGTATGGATCTTGGCTTATTAATACAAATTTAAGGTCAATTTTGTTATATGTATATTTCTGCTCTTGATTAAGGTATTGTGTTTGTATAGCTCAGTTAAAAATGTAATGTATGATTAAAAATATAGGTTAATAGATAATCATTTATAATAGTCAAGCTTATAGCCATATTAGGTTTCCTAGATATGTAGAGATATATTTCAGTTAGATAGGTATTCTTTAAATCTTTTAGATACCTTCAAAATATGGCATTTAAAATATTTTAAGAGCTTAAGACTTTTCATAACAGAAAGACACATATGTTCCTGGCAGCACCAATCTACTTCAAGAGGAAGATGGACATCGACAAGGCTCCTCATGGATTTGATTAGCTATTTGGGCAAGAAACTGCTTTTGCCTGGACTGCTTGATGTTCTGCTGTACAAACTGAACATGCAGAACCCACAGAGAAATATTATGTATTTCTGCTAAACTTGCCAAAAGGTGAAATGATCCTTTGGGGATCCTGCTTCATAAAAGACCCTGCCAGACATTCTACAGGACACACAAAAAAAGTGACTAACATACTGCCAATATAGATAAAACTGTCTTTAAAATTTCATGCTTCGTAAAAAGGTCTGCCAGATACTATGGGCCAGTAGGCTAAAGATGGATGCCTACGACAGTACACAAGAACTGTGGGTGGCTGTCCAGGTAGCAAGATTTCTCTGTCAATTTTAAAGATTTGGAAGTTTCTTAAAATGCACTTCTTGTTTACTTAGGTAATATTATATCCTTCTGAAGTCTTTAATGGAGTTAAAAATAAAGAGTTATAGTTACAATTTTCCTTAGAAATAATAAAAGGTAAAATAAATATAAATATTATAACTGTAATTCTTGCTTGATATCTCTTTTGTTATATGTAATTTTACTATATTAAAGTTAAAACCTTCCTTTTTGTTTAAACAGAAAAGGGGAGGGGATATGGGATTCTCCTCTGTATGCTGTGAATACCATTGGTTAATAAAGAAACTGTCTTAGGCCTGTGTAGGGCAAAATATAGGTAGGCAGGGAAAACTAAACTGAATTCTGGGAGAAAGAAAGCAGAGTCAGGAGATGCCAGGAACAGATGTGCCAGAATCTTGCTAGTAAGTCACAACCACGTGGCAATACACAGATTAATAGAAATGGGTTAAATTAAGTAATAAGAGTTAGCCAATAAGAAGCTAGAGCTAGTGGACCAAGAAGTGATTTCATTAATACAGTTTCTATGTGGTTATTTTGCATCTGGGCAGCTGGGAACTAACAAACAGGCTCCTACAACATACCAGCAGCAAGGGAAGAAGGCTAGTGCAAATTCTTTCTGACAGGCTTCAGAAGCAAGCAAATGAGTGATAGAAGAAAAGTAAGCAAGCAAACAAAGACCCTATAACCATACTGCTTTCATCATGACCTCAGGTCATGAAACATTACAGAACTGTATTTGGTGCCATTTCCTCATTGTTTGGCTTTACTGTGGCCCTAGGCAATGGACTTGACACCAAAACATTGTCCACTTCTACTTATTCTTGTTCAATAATTATTATTTCCTCTTTAAGTTTCTTAGTGTTCTCAGACTTGTTTCCACAGAAACTGACAAGCTGTGCGCTTTTACCCAGTGCTGAGTTTGGGCACCAGATTCAGGTTCCTAACCCATACCTGGATTTCTCAGAAAAGTCAGTTTTGGCATCTGCAAAGTTAACCCCATTTATCACCAATCTGCCCTTTAGGTAAGCCATGAAGTGAGGAGGATTCCTCACCAATGGGTACACCAAAGATACCTATCATCAGGATCCACTGGTCTCCATGGATGGGGACCTTGGGGCCAGTCTCTTCTTTCTTTTTGTGTTTTCTTATAACTGCATGTCTTTGATTTTTATTGTTCTTCATAAGTTTAACCTAACAGGTTTTGGGCAAACAAAGAACTCCCAACGTGTTAACTCTGTGTTTTCAAAAAGGCCCTTGCCTACTCTTTGTCTTTGTCCCCATGGAATATTCAGAGCAGTTCTTAAGACTCAGGCTGCTCCTTGCTGGTGAGAGTCAAGATCATCTTTGCACCTTCCCAAAAGATAAGCAAAGGAAACACTATGTTAAGAGAGAGGAATAACATTGCATTCTGTTCCAGAAACCATGAGTTGAGCAAATAAGGACATTTTTGCAAATGTGTGGACAAACACCCTGGGGTAATTCTGATGACCAAGTTCACATGGACTTTGCTCTAGTGAGCTCCCATTTCTTTCTAGATGAGATTTCTGGCTGGTAAGACAGTAGACCCTTGGGGAGTTAGTCAGTTTTATTTTTTCTATTCAGAACATTGACTATAACATCAAGGTTTTAAAGAATATTGAGATTACTGAGTTGATACAACGTTGTTTCAAGTGACATAACTCCTCAGTGATGAGATTGAGACCCTGCACAATATTTTGACTCCCAAAATTCAAAGGAAGGAGAGAGAGATAATGTGTGTGTGTGTGTGCATACCTGCATGCCTGAGAAGCCTAGCATCTTAGCAAGCATTCTGACAAGTCTTTATGAGACGATGTTCCACAGCTAGACCAATACACCTTTCTTGCTTAAACAGAACAATCTTTTGCTGAATAGTGACTTTCTGAATCAAACACATAATCTAAGAAAATGAAATAGTGCTGCAGAGTCTAATTTGACTTTATTTTCAGAACCATCATGTTTTATAGCAATTGCTGAGATATAGGTGCTAACACTCAAGAGGACTGACCAGTTGGGAAGCCCCACTTCTTTTTTGGTTTGTGTTACAAATAGACTTTTATTAGTAAGATAGTGTTTGTAAGTGACTTTTATTGGTAAGAATTTGTTCTTTAGTTTTTGCTAATTGATTCATATGCTCTACATGAATATATTCTATATATTCTAATATATTCATATTCTCTAGTCATAATTCTGTTGATTGACATGAGTGTTTAACACCACCAATTTGTTATACCTTGGCAAGCATGCTCTTTCCAGTTTGGGGATTCAGAAGAACAGTCAGTTGTGGTAAATGAATTGTAAGTGTTTTGAATAGCATCTTTATCAGGGAGTTTCCCAATTTTAATCCCTGACTATCTGAAGAATGCATTCCTCCCACATGTAATATTTAAAATGAAGAATGTATTCTTCCCACATATAATATTTAAAATAGAATGTTGCTTTGTAGAAATGGACATTTAATCACATTTTAGAAGTACAACAGTCACAAGATGACTTATTCTTAATTTTATGTCTCAAATTTGAAGGAGAAAGAAAGTTATTTAATTTCACACAGATACCTAAAGAGGGGAGATACAGTTTTAATATTTGGATAAGGGGTTACTTGTCTACTTTCTGTCTACTTTAGATCTCCTTTGGTTCTATTTTCACTATTCTGATGGTTACCTTAACGGCTGGTGTTATAACTATTTATTACTGTGATGATTCTGTGTGTTTGTGTGTGTATGATGGGGAAGCTCTGTTAACCAATCACGCCTAGTTAAGGCATGGCTACCTGGAACCCAGGAAGAAAACTGGGACAGACCAGGTGTGCTCTCTCTCTCTGTGTGGCTCCCGCCGGACAGATAGGAAGTCGGACTTCCCACTCTTGCAGTGCGAGTTTCCCCTTATAACTATTAAAATATAATTATTATTCTTGAGCTGGCCTGGTTATTTATTTTACTGAACTAATTTGCAACATGTGTATGTATGTGTGTGTGTGCTCATGTTCTTGTATGGATGTACACACCATGGTGTGCACAGGGAGGATAGAAGACAGCTTTGTAGAGTCAGGTTTTTCTTAACTTCAATATTCATGTGGGTTCCAGGGATCAAACTCAGGTGACCAGCCATTTATGTCAAGGGCCTTTACCACTAAGCCATATAGCTGGGTTTCTATACATAATTGTTTTTCATTCATTTGAATGCTTATTTGTTATTATATAAGTTAGCCTATTGTATTAGCAGCTTTTCCTCAACTGGTTATGAATTCCTTGCTGGAAGGAGGCACTTACAGGTTGAATCCTCTTACTTGACCTTGACTCAAAATATTTATGAATGCTAAGGCTGAAGTGAGCACACCCTTTTTGACAGTGAGAGCAAAGGAGAGGCAAGACACCAGGCCAGGCTTGGGGGAACTGCTGTCTCCTGGACATCGTACCAAAAAGGGGGTCACATGATTACAACATCAACAAGTACCTGTGCCCTGCTCATTCCCGGGACCCATTGCCTGTCTCTCAGAGAAGCAGATCGGCACATTCCAGTCTACAGGGCAAAATCTAAAGCCACATGAGCCAAATGACAACGTTGTCTGTGAAGGTGAAGGTGGAGAGATGGCCAGACTTGACTCTAACTCATCTCTGTATCTCATTCCTACTTTAAGGATGTTCCCCCCTCTAGGATTTATGAATGAGTTCCCAGTTTAGAAATTCTCTCTTGGCCTGTGAATGAAGTTAGTGACACCAGTCACCAAGTATTGACTTGATAATTAAAATAATCATTCATTCGGTTAAAAAGTTTTACTTTACTAACATTTAATGTAGAATTATGAAAAGATCACAAGCCCAAAGTACCCGTAGGGAATATGGGACAGTGGAAGGAGACCAGAGGTGGTGTTTTGTAGATTTCAAGAATTTGTCTACAATTAGCTCTGACTCTGGAATGGAAGCATTAATATGTGTAGCACAATGTGTGTAATTCAATTTGATTTTAATTAAAGGAGGCCCACTCTACATTTACTGTAGACACAAAGCCCTGATGGACTCACTGTGCAATTAGTGTCTGGCCTAGGTCCCCAGAGTACCACACAGTGACAAGTATCAGTAATTCATTTTCTTCTAAGCAATGTCATCTGTGTCCAGTCACCAACAATTTGATGTCAGTTCTAGAAAACCCATATAAAAACAAACCTGAAGAGTATACAACAATGGCAGTGCAAATAAATATCAGACCACGGAGGAAATGATAAATGGGAACTTTGGACCACACAGCCTGTCGGGGTGTTGGCTATTTCAGGAACTGAGATGATGCAGTTGCTATATTCCCATCTGTTCAATGTATAATTATTTTAACTATTATGCATGTTGTTTATAACTCATTATCTTGCAATAACAGTCTGCACAGTTCACTGCATAATTTAAAAGTATAACAACTTTTCTCGCCAATATTTGATTTCCAATCCTAAACCCACTGACTTTAACTATATCTTTTCCATGCATTCTGGGGAAACTAATTTTTATTTTTTAAGGGTTTATCTTAGAATGTGCACCTGGATTTTCTTTGGCATAACCTAGTTTCCTGGTTCTGGGCCATAGAGTGGTGTCTCTTCTGAAATAGAATAAATCTGCTCTTGTATGGTCAAATTTGTTAAATGAGTGGGTTCACAAATCTGAGACATTCATATGCTCGAAGTGGACAGGAATGGAGGGCTTGTCTAATTATCTGGATGATGTGATCAATAAAACCCAGAAAATCAGATTATTCTCTCTTGAAATATGAAAATTACTTGGATCATATTAACCAAATAATTGCCTTTGCAGGAGGAAGCTTATTATTACAGCTAATAAATATGTTATTTATATAAAAAGATGGGCAGATGGCTCCCACGTGGAGCCTAGTTCATATTTCACTCTAGTAAGTTTGATCGTATTTAAAGAAAGAGTCAGTTATTTTGCTGGTATTTCACACCCACTGTTGTCAGAAAGAGAGCCTTTATTGCATAAGAAAAATGAATATGGCAAAGCTTAGCATGTGGAGAGGTAGAGGGTGCAAGTGCCTAAATGCATAAAGGGGCCAGAGCAGAATGTTGTGTATCATCCCCCAGTCATTTCTGTCTTACTGCCTTGAGATGGAGTTTCTCACTAAGCGAGAAGCTTGCCATTTCAGCTAGGCTGGCTTGGTAGCAAGCTTCCGAGATCCACTTGTGTCTGACCCCCGACTCAGAACTGGGGTTGCTGACATGCATAGGCATGTCCAATTTTTATATGAGTGCCAGAGATTTGAACTCAGGTCCCATGTTGTTTTTTGAACTATAAAGCCTTCAAATCCATCAGCAGTGGAGTATAACCTTTCTTCTCTTATGTTGTTCTTTGTCTGGGTGTTTCATTCCTTATAGCAACAAAAACAAACGTAGAACAGGGGCTCATGATTGCAGAACAAGTGCTCTTGGTCATTGAACCTTTGCTCCAGCCCTGAGTATGACAGGTTCTATTTCCAAGAAACTCAGTGTATAGGACACATAGAAGCACTTCCATAATAAAATATTATAAATTCTGTGGTAAATGTTTGTGTGGCATTGTGTAAGAGGGTGGAAAGATTGTAACAGGGAAAGGCAGTGGAAGATTACAAAGAACCAGTATTTTCCAGATAAAGCAGGGCAGTTGCATAGATAAACACACAGTGGTTCTGACAACATGTGGAAAAATCCAAGCCACAGAACTCCCAGCATGGAGAGGGCAGTTTGACACAGAGTTCTACCCAAACCATGGTTTATTGTCAATTAATTGCTGCTGGGAAAGGGAACGTCAGGTTTCTTTAAGAATTTGGCCTTTAGTAGGTCAACCATGGTCAAATTGGTGCTCACACACCCAAGAATATGGGCAGCACACATTGCAACTGGTGGGCTTTAACAATAAAGTTGAATATGTAATGAAGGAAGAGTTGATCTGGGATGAGCTGGGTGAGCAGTGTGAATATGACCAAAATATATTGTATGAAATTTTCACAGAATCAATATTAAAAATATTAAAAATGTTTATACAGTACTTATGGAGAATAGTACAAAGGATAAATGTGTGTGTGTGTGTCTGTGTGTGTGTGTTGCTATTTGAAACACTTTCAAGAAAATGTGATCTTTGAAATAAACTGATAAGTTTAGTTCAATGTCCTCAGAAGAGGGAGCTCTAGGAAGATCATTACTGGTAGACAGGATCAGAGGAGCATGAACCCAGGAAAACCCTAAGGAACAAGCACTAGGCCTTAACCTCTGGGTCTGGGATGGGGGAAAGGGAATGAACTGAAGATTTGCCTAATAAGATTTGCAAAATGAAGTTTGTTCACACCTTATAGACTTGTTTTTCTCCAAGAAGTTGGAGGTAAACTGATAATGAGAGTAGAGGCTATTGAGCTGGGACTTGGTGGGAATGATCACCAAGTTAGATAACTGTCAACAACAATGAAAAAGCTGAGTGGATCTAGCAAACAAGATCTAGGGATGGTCCTGAGAATCCAGAGACCATAAAACACCATGGATTTTACTTGGGAACCAAAATGCAATGATAAATAATTATTTTAGGGGCAACTTTTCAGAGTAGGCATCCTAAAATTTGTCTCACCCTCTAGTTTGCTTAAGTAGCTTTAGCACGGAAATTCTGTGGAAGTAGCTAAGATAAAGATGAAAGAATAATTAGAATGTTTATCAATGGGGTATAGATTGTTTTGTGAGGAAAGAGAATCCAAAAGCAGGTGAGAAAATGAGATTTAAATAGAGTGAATCTGAGTGGTGTGGGAGGTCCTTCTGTCTATGTGTTGCTTTTATTGGTTAATGAATAAAGAAACTGCTTTGGCCTATAGCAGGGCAGAACTTAGGTAGATGGGGAAAATTAAACTGAATGCTGGGAGAAAGGAGGCAGAGCCAGAGAGAAACCATGTAGCCCTGCTGGAGCCAGATGGAACTTTACCTGGTAAACCACTGCCATGTGGGGATACACAGATTAATGGAGATGGGTTAAATTTATAGGTAAGAGTTAGCCAATAAGAATCTAGAGTTAATGGGCCAGGAGTGTTTTAAATAATATAATTTCTGTGTGAGTATTTCAGGGCTGAGCAGCCCAGAACAAACAAGCGGCTCTCCTTACAATACCCGAGGAAGCTCTAGGCAGCAAACGAAGATGGAGGAGGTGGCTCAGTGGGTAAAGAGATTGTTGTACAGCCACAAAGACCTAAGTTTGAATCCCCTAATCTAGGTAAGAAGCTGGGAATGGCAACATGCATCTGTGACCTTAGTGCTGTGAGTGGGGAAGGGAGGTAAGATCCTTGAATCTTTTTAGCAGCAAGGTTAGTGGAGTCTACAAGCTTCTAGGTCAGTGAGAGATCCTGCCAGAAGGTAAAGGTGGGAGTGATTGAAGAAGGTCCCAGTAGTCAACTGCTACAGATACACACCCATATTAACACGCACACACAAGTGCACAGACACAGACCACACACACAAGAAAAACAAGAAAAATATCACATGTGCATGAGGACGTGAGCAAGCTGGAAAGGCTATAAGAAGCAGCGCTATTTAGTAGAGCAAAACATTCTCTGGTTGCATTGGACAACATTCCAAGATGAAACCTATGACCCATGTTCTTTATAAACCACTCCCCATTAACCTGGCAGTATCTTTCACCTTCTTCTGACTCTTTTCCATATTTTGGATGGGCTTTGTCTACCTGGCCAATGACCAAATACTTCAGGGACAACTATCTAGTCACCATGGCGGTTGCTATGGTTGTCTCTCTTCCAAATTCACACTGAAACTCAGTCCACTCATGAGCAATAGTAAGAGGATGGCTTTAGCAAATGATGGCACTCTTATGAAAGAGCTAGGACAGACTAACTAGTCTATGTTTACTGTTTCTCTTTTCTGCCATGTGAGGATGCAGTCAAATATACATCAAATACCAATCACACTGACTTCTCAGACTGCAGAGCTATTAAAAGTGCATATCTATTCTTCAAAAAATCCAGAATCAAGTATTTCATTATACCACCACAAACTGAAACACTTACATATAAAATGATGCATTTATGCATGTAAGTGGAAAAAAACCTGCAAACTATAAAAGTTAATTTTTATCTGTCTAGATTTCTTATTAGCAGAAAGACCAAAAAATATATAGTCTTTCTTTAATGGTACATCTCCTAAATGTGAGGGCTGAGAGAGATAGTTAGCACTGATATGGTGCAAACGAGGTGGCTATGCTGAAAAGTGAGACATAAAACTGCCAAATTTTTCATTGAGAAATGAAAATGGAAGTGTTTCCCAAAAAGTAGAAATTTCACAGAATTTGTGGACCAGAGCCAATGCTATTGGGATAGTCTGTGGGAATCTTGTCCTGATAAGAAAAAGTAAGTGACATTTAAAAAAGCGTTCCTTTGTAGATATAGTAGAATAAAGTATAGCAGAGTTTACTTTTCTCGGGAGACTTTAATGTTTTATTTTGAGTGTGTGTGTGTGTGTGTTGTGCAGTCATGTTTGCGCTTCTGGACATGTGTGTGTTGGTGGGTGTGTGTTTATGTGTGTTTATGTGTGTTTATGTTTGTGCTTCTGTGGACAAGTTCATGTTGGTGTGTGTGTACTTGTGTGTGGAAGCTCAGTTTACTTTGCGTATCTGCTTTGCTCACTTTCCACTGCATTGGCTGAGGCAGGATCTCTCATTGAACATGGAGTTTTCCCAGTTCTGCCTAGTCTAGCCAGCCAACTTGCCCTGCACATGACTACTGAATTTGTCTCTCAAGAGCTGGGATTCTGGGTGACTGTTATGCATGTCCAACTTGCATATGGGATGTGAGGACCATAATTTTGGTCCCTACTCATTGGAGCAAGTTCTTTATCTGCTTAGCCATCTTCTAAACTCTCAATTCTTCGAAGAGCCCAACTTTTACCCAGTTCTCATATAAAGCACCAAATAAATAAAGAAAAGTTTCAAGTCAGAAATCAATATTGAGGCATCCACAGGTGATTTGGTTTTTTAAAAATAGTCATTCTTTACTTTTTTACTTTTAAAAACTCGAACTTAAACATTAAGTTTATATATTTAAATTATAAGTTTTATTCCATCAAAAGAAAATGTTCACAGCAAAATAGTGACAAAAACTGCCCATATTTTATGCCATTCTCAGTGATACCACGTTTTATATATATATATGTGTGTGTGTGTGTGTGTGTGTGTGTGTGTGTGTGTGTGTATGGTTTTTCCCTATATAGTAAATCTATTTTAGAGGAGATCAGTTAAGGAACTTGTTCTATAGTTTAAGTTGAACCATTAATTCAGGAAAAATTATTAAGAGTTTAGTAGAATTTAATTTCCTAGGTTCAGCTCAGCAAACATCTTTTAAACAGCAGCCATGTTCCAGGTACAGCGCTCTGAGGATACAAAGGTAAGGTGACTTTTGTCCCTGTCCTAGGGAAAGGTTGTACAGTGCTTGAATGACGCGGGTTAAAAGCTAACACTGAGAGCTGCAGGAATTGTGAGACCTAATGAGGGAACCATCTAGAAACACAAGTTGGAGAAGCTAGCTAGAGAAAATGAGTTCAGAGTAAGAATTAGCCCATGGGACAACTAAGAGACAGACTTTCCAGTCTGAGGAGAACGAGACAAAGTGGGCATTATTAGGCAGGTTTTAACCAGCAAGAGAAATCCATCTGTCTCCACTAGATAAAGAATAGCATGGTAGACCCAGGAAGCCACGAGCAGGTGTGTATTTCTAGACTGTAGAAAACCTATTATGTACTTCTGTTTTATATATACCACCACAAAGGGGCTGTAACTCAGAAGACAGAGCCTGGTTAGAGGCTATCTTAACATTCCAGGAGAGAAAATGTGAGCGTAGTGAGTAGAGAAAGGACTGCATCATGCCTAGGGCAGACTACTACTGAGACTGCCCCAAATTCCCAAGTATGTTATGGGGACAGTGGGTGAATGCCTTGCATCAGTTTTAAGACAGGGCCTGGGACTCTGAACATAATTCACAATCCCCTGGCATCTTGTGTCGTACCTTGCCACTGCTCTTCCCAGCACGTGTGACTGGAGAAACCTTCCTGGAAGCCTTGGTGTACCCGTTCCCACAGTGACTGCTCTGAGATGCTCTCTGCAGCCAGCTTACACACCAGCTAGTTCATGATACTTTGCTACAGTGACTTGAAAATGCTGAGGCTCTTGAGTTGATTGGTAATTGCTTAGGGTCTTTTTACTTTCCTGAGTAATCATGTGTGTGATTATCACGGGGAGTCCTCTAGATCCCTAGTTCTTTGTATTTGAGCATCAGTGAGTCAAATACACAGCTTTCTAGGCCCTTCTGAAGCCCCACTGCAATGTTTTACCCATATTTATACAAACAACTGCCATCTCATCCTAGATTCTGATAATAATGAAGCGCCAGTGACAGAAACAGTGCTCACAGTGTGCTGGACAATGGACCAGATGAATGACAGCTGTTTTACTGATGTACATTTTTAACAGAACCTTCCATCTGGATGACAGTTACCCTTTATTGGGTAGTGACTATATAACATACATTTTGGCAGGCTTTTTATGTAATATGTGTAGAGTTCACATAAATATATGGAGTATTTTTATCCCCATGTTATAGAAGAAAGTGAGAAACGTTAAGTTAATCTCAGATTTATGTTCACCATTTCTGAGATAAATAGGTTGATAGATTTATAAGACCCACCACTACACATGGTATCAGAGTCACCAATACTAGAGAACATGTGTGGCCTACACTTAGTTTCTGTTGAAATATTTATGGACGCATTAATGTACTGAGTGCATACCATCCCTTGGTTTTGCCTGAAGGTTGTATGTATTCTCCTTTTATCCTTCACCTACTACTTAATTTACTTGAGTATTTGTTTTGTGCAAAAGCCAGTGAGGTGAGACTGGAAAAATGCACAGCTTCAAGAAAGACAAGCAAACAAATGTGACAGAATAATTACAGTTGGAAGAGAGGTGAAGAGTCAGGATCAGAACGTAGAAGCTATGGCTTGCATTGGACATAAGTCATGATCCTAACAAATATGGCAATTCAACAAGAGGCCAGGGATTTGAGCATGCATATATGGCATGTCAGGAAGACATCACAGATCCAACAAGGGCTAGTGACAGTGTAGGAGATGAGAGAGATGCCACGGGGCTTTGAGAACAAGGTCACTAAGAGTCTATCAATCCTGCTAAATGGTACAGCATTTATATTGTGCTAGAGGATAGCGTCAGATGAAGCCTGGTTTTTCTCAGTCAGGTAGAATTTATATTAGTAGATAGTAGAAACCACAGCTTCTACTTTGGTGAGAGGGTTCTCCCTTGTGACAGCAGTTAATATTATGTCGAGCAGGGGCTGGGGATATAGCTCATTGACAGAACACTCGTCTAGAATAAGTGAGACCCTGTTTGATACCCAGAACCACACAAATATTATTGTACTTGTTAGTTTCTCTTGCCAGCTTGATACAACCAAAAAATTGCAGAGGGTGTCTCAACTGAAGGACTGTCAATATCAGACTGGTGGGTGGTCATGACTGTGGGGAATTAGTTTCACCGGTGATTGACATGGGAGGACACAGCCTACTATAGGTGGGTGGTGGCGCTCATGGCAGGTGGTTCTGAGTTATATAATAAGGTTGTTTAAGTAGGAACCAGAGAGAATGAGCAGTAAACTGCCAACCTCTGTGGTTTTTGCCTCAGTTCCTGCCTCTAGGTTCCTGCTGAGTTTCTGCACCAGCTTCACCCAGCTGGAGACTGTTGTCTAGAAGCAAAACTTTTCCACCCCAGCGATCTTGTTTGCTTCCAATTTCCAGGAGGATCTATATATGTTTTTCATTGGGTTCATCTTGCTATTTTGCTTCTCTAGGCTTGTGAGCTATAAGCTTAATGTTCTTTGTTTATGGCTAGGGTCCACTAATGAGTGAGTACATACCATAATCATCTTTTTGGGTTTGGGATATCTCACTAAGGATAGTGTTTTCTATTTCCATCCATTTGCATGCAAATTTAAGGATGTCATTGTTTTTTTACCCCTGAGTAGTATTCTAATGTGTATATATTCCACACTTTCTTCATCCATTCTTCCATTGAGGGGCACCTAGGTGGTTTCCAGGTTCTGGCTATTACAAATAATACTGCTATGAACATAGTTGCACAAATGCTTGGAGGGAGAAGGGAGAAGGGATGGACTCGGGAGATCTTGGGGGAGTGAGAGGGTAGAGATGGAGGAAGGGTGGATATTGGAGAAGGGAATAAGATATCTACCTTAAGGGAGTCATTTTAGGATTGGCAAGAGTCTCACAGGTGTCCATGT
>PVIU01017996.1:0-40440 GCA_004026605.1 Ondatra zibethicus
AAGAAATCTTGAAAAGGCTAGAGATACATCTACTATGTGACTCAGCTACATCACACTTTGGCATCTGTTAAAGGTCTGGATATTCTATTTCACAGACACTTTCTAAAGTGTGTTTATTGCTTCTATTCATAATAGCTAGAAATTAGAAACAGTATATGCACAGTTCAACTGATGACAGAATAATGAAAATGTGGTGCATATATACAATGGAAGACTTTTCTGCTATAAAGAGAAAAGAAATCATAAAATTTACTGATAAATAAATGGACTCAGGAAATATTATATTGGGTGAGGTAACTCAGACTCAGAAAGACAAATGCTGCATGTTCTTTCTTATTTGTGGTTCTAGCTCCAAATCATCGTGTGTGAACATTCATACACACACACACACACACACACACACACACAAACCATGAAAGTAAAAGAGGACCATGTAGTTGGAACAGAAGGTTCTGAGAGGAGAATAGCGAGGTACAAGTAATATGAAAGGGAAAATGGGAGCAAGGCATGGGACAATAGATGTCTGCAAGTGGTGTGTGTGGTGGAGGGTAATTCAGAAATTTGCAGGAAAATAAGATGGAAATTCCTAGAATTATTGAAGATGAGTCATGATTCATTATCTGAATAATACTCTGATATGTATATGCACTATATTTTCATTATCTATTTATCAGTTTGAGGACATCTAGTCTGTTTCCATTTCTGGCAATGGTTAATAAAGATCCAACAAATAAGAAATAACAAGCATGTCTTAAGTAAGATGAAGAATCTTTTGGGTAAATGCCCAAGAAGAGTCAGCTGGATCATATGATAGCTTATATCTATTTTGAAACTCTGCAGTGATTTCTATAATGGTATCAGGAGTTTGCATTCATACCAGCAGTGAATAAGTTTCCACTTTCACTACATCTATGCCAGTATCTATTGTTACTTGTTTCTTTGTTCTTGATCTTTCTGCCAGAGTAAGATGAAACCTCAAGGTAAGTGTAATTCATATTTACTTGAGGACTAAAAATGTTGAACAAAAAAAAAAACAGTCCTCACTCACTTGTATTTTATTTTTGAGAACTCTGTGGTTAGATCCATGTCCTGTTTTCCAACTGAGTTGTTTCTTTCTTAGTGTTTGCATATATTCTAGATTATAACCTTTTATCAGATGAGTAGTTGGTAAAGATATTTTTCCTATTCTTGGGCTACGTCTTCTCCTGCGTGATGGTGTTGTTTGCTATGCAGAAGCATTTTAGTTTCATACGGTCCAATTTGTCATTGCTAATCTTTGATTATCCCCCAGAATTTAATATTGACTTGCTGGATAAATCAGAGTACATGAGCTCAAGCTGGTACAGGCCTGAAAGTCTCATCGACACTGGCTAGCTTTCATGCTCTATGCATACTCCCTGAGGGGGAAAATGATCATCAGTCTCACCCACTTACAAACACTGAAAACTGTGTTAGCCTGGCAAGACTAGAGGGGCATGGACATCATGGGAGTAACCAACTATGAGAGTGGAAAGTGGTGATAAAAATCCCATAACTAGGTGAAATAACTACTGGAATTTAATAATTCCTGGAAAGGGGGGAAGGAGTCAGTTTTCCTTAGTGATGTGAAATCTGGTAGATCAACTACACACCGGGCCTCACTCACAACTAGTCAGGTAACACAAACTGGAACTGGGGTAGAGGAGGAAAAAAAGTCAAAGTTGGGTAGGAAAGGGATGGGAGGATGGAAAGGGAGTTATAGGAAGCGTTGAAAGAGGACATTAATGTGTTCAGATATATTTCATGGCATTGTCAAAGAAACAATGAAAATATTGTTTGCAATAAACATATACATATTCTACTTTCTAAAAATGTGCTAGAGAGTTGATGCTGACTATAACAACATCATTTACTTTTGGAAGTAATGATTAAGATGACTCTAAATATTGTAACAATTGTATGGTTTGTCAGGTAGTCTACATTATAAAAACAGAATTTATGCAAGAACGTGCCAATGAAAACTGGATTAAAGATTTAATAATTTTAGTGGATTTAACCATTATTAAATGAGTTAAATGTGTATTGAAAATGGCTATTATGCCTTCAGGAATCTCAGAATGAGACTGTGACTGAGAGCTGTTTCCTCCTGTTTTTTTCTTTTTTTATTACTTTATAAATAATACCAATCAAAATTCCCACTTCCTTCACTCCTCCCACTTCCCTCCTGCTCCCCCACACACTTTCTCTCCACCCCTTCCAGTCCTAAGAGAGGGCAAGGCACCCTGCCCTGTGGGAAGTCCATGGCCCTCCCCACCTACATCCAGGCTTAGGAAGGTGTGCATCCAAAGAGAATAGGATCCCAAAAAGCCAGTACATGCAGTAGAGACAAATCCTAGTGCCATTATCATTGGCCCCTCAGTCTGCCCCAATGCAGCAACTGAAAGGCACTCCTGCTCAAAGAGCGGTTAGAGACAAACATGGAGCAGACACACATTTTCAGGATAGTTGCTCCTGGGTCAGAGAAGACAGAGTGCAAAGAACAACTTTTCATTACAATGCTTAAAATCATAGAACTATTTTAAATGACACTACTTAAGTTCAAGTTAGGACAAAG
The DNA here is from genome assembly GCA_004026605.1 of Ondatra zibethicus. NCBI lineage: Eukaryota > Metazoa > Chordata > Mammalia > Rodentia > Cricetidae > Ondatra > Ondatra zibethicus. The sequence continues at coordinate 2,594 of PVIU01017996.1, forward strand.
AATTTTATGCATTGCCACATGTGGTTGAACACAGTCCTGTCAATGGTGGAAAACATTTAGAGTTGTCTTTTTGACTTGGTAGAAGGATTTGAAAACAGATTGCAAGAGTTTTGAAAAAGTCAGCCATACTTTATTATGTTTCTGTTTGCAGACAACATGCAAGAGATATCTACTAATTTCCAAGTGGCATTCCTAGTTTAGCTCTCTTTTTTTATTTCATCTTCTTCATCCTGGTCGGCTCCTCATTCTGAGTGCTGAGCCTATATACAAATCTGCTGTGTTCTACCTTAGCTGTTTTGCTATGCTAGAGGCATGTTCTTTGATCAATGAACCTGTGTATGCTGGTAATTAATCAGTGAGTATTTTTTTTTCTATCTTTGACAGCAGAACTGAAAAGAAGGTACTATACTGATGGCTGCTAAGATAGAGGGAGGGAAATATGTGTGATTTCCAGTTAACTACTACTCCTTATACTTACAAGAGATCACACACTTTAAAGAACCCAGTCAGTCGAGGTTGTATTCTTCAGACATGGCCCCGTGGACCTGTGAAACCTGCCTCTACGAGCACTGACATGACTCTCTAAATATTTTTATTCCTTTTCATTGAAGGGCCCTCAGAATCTGCACAGAAATACCTAGACACCAAATTCTCAGCACCAAAAGAGATGCGTTTAGCACCACTTGTAGGAGTGGGGTGGAAGTGAGCAGGGCTGCCTTTGCATTGGGCAAAGACAGCAGGTGGCTCTGCAGAAGTGGGCTTTAAGGAGGAAAAGGGAAAGTTTGTGCTCAGATGAGTTGGTAAATCTTGATTGGGCCTGTTAGTCAGTAATGTAATCTGGAGTAAGCTGCAGTCAAATAATGAATTTTGATTGCTAGACTTTAGCTTTTGGATAGTTGGACCTTGGTGTTCAGCCTCAGGAATGAGTTAGGCATGAGAGAATGGCCAAATTTTAGGAATGTAATCTAATGGTTTAGCAAGGGAGTGGGAATGGGGAAAAGAGCAATGCCTTCTGGCACCATGTTTACCATACTTGAGCCTGTTAGAGAGCCCTTCAATCATATTTCTTAATTTGAAATGTCAAGTTAAGATTACTTTACTTCTCTAATATAAACTGTGGTACTGGAATGCATATGTAGAGATTCCTTGCCTTTTGAAATATTAATTTCTTAATAGGAAGAATTTTCACATACTCTCAGTCTGAGATACCTACAGACAATATCTGAAGTTTCCTTGGTTTTGTTTAAGACATGCTGCCTTTCACCCAATTTCTCTTCATCCCCATCAGGCATAGCCCTTTATTCTGCAGACAAAAGTGAGCTTCCAGGTGCTGATTTGTGATCAAGAGACAAGAAAGCTGCCATCTCTCTAACTATTTGTATTTTTTTTCTTGGAGTTACCTCTCTAAATAAGAAAAAAGTATTGCTAGTGGGATTTTTAATGCACTATCTTTATCCTTCCATCTTCAACCACTTTATCTTCCCCTTTCCTCAGACTTGTGTCACAAGTCTGAGATAAATGAGGCAAAGTAATAAATTGTATTAAAATGCAACATAAATAGGAGAAACAACAAATTTTCTCTTTTTTAATTTTTAAAAAATTTACATACTTCTCCAGTTCCCTCTCCCTCACCTTCTTCCATCCTCAACTTCCCCCATCCCATCCCCCATCCATTCCTCATTTGGGGTAAGGCCTCTCTTGGGGAGCCAACAAACTCTGCTACACCAAGTTGAGGCAGGACCAATCCCCTCCACCTGTATCAAGGCTGAGCAAGGTATTCCACCATAGAGAATGGGCTTTGAAAAGCCCATTAATGCACTCAGGATAAGTCCTGGTCCCACTGCCAGGGCCACCCTCTCAACAGATCAAGTCACATAACTGTCATCCACATTGAGAGGGCCTAGTTCAGTGCCATGCGGATTCACCAGCTGTCAGTCCAGAGTCCCTGAGCTCCCATTAGCTTGGGTCAGCTGTCTCTGTGAATTTCCCTATCATGATCTTGACTCTCCCACCCTTGCTCATATGATCCCTCCTCTTCAACTAAACTCCAGGAGCTCAGCCCAATGATTGGCCATGGATCACTGCAGCTGCTTGCATCAGTTACTGAATGAAGGGTTCTGTGATGACAGAGTAGTTACTAATCTGATTACTGGTGAAGTCGAGTTCAAGCACCTTCTTCACTATGCTAGGAGTCTTAGCTGGGGTCATCCTTGTGGATTCCTGGGAATTTCCCTACCACCTGATTTCTCCCTTCCTCCATAATGGCTCCCTCTAACAAGATATCTCTTTCATTACTCCCTCTCTCCGTCCCTCCCCAAACTCGGCCACCTTGAGCCCTCACCTTTCCATGCCCAATCCTCTTCTTTCTGCCCCTCTTCCCAGTTTACCCAGAAGATCTTAGCTATTTCATTTTCCTGGGGCCCTCCATATGTGTCCCTCTTAGTGTCCTCCTTTTTACCTAGCTTTTCTGGGGCTGTGGGTTGTAGCCTGGTTATCCTTTGCGTTACTTCTAGTGTCCGTTTATGAGTGAGAACATATCGTGTTGAAACAACAAACTTTCAATGTGGAGTTCCTGAAAAAAACTGATCGATGCAATAAGCAGCTATCCAGGACTCGGCCTCATGAAGAATTTCATTTCTATCTCTGACATCCATTTAGGAGAGCATAGAGACCAATGAAAGACATGGCTGGTAATCTTCAAGTTGTTCTGAAGGTGTAATCAATGAAGTAGTTTATAAGAAAATCAATACAGAGCCAAGAATCCATTGTCTCTTTGAAATGGAAAAACAGGAAGAGAAAGAAACATACCTATGCTGGAATTGCTAGGCAGTCAGTCATTTCCAGGAGACAATGGCAGAGCATGAAGGTGATCTTATGACCTGAGATCATGGAAGGAGAAGGTGATCATATCTGTCAGGTTACCCAATAATAGATGGGACAGGCGTTGTGGTTATGTCACACATATTGCAACCTCCATTGTCATGCCCATGACAGGTACATGTAATAAAAAACCTCTTTTCCACAACTTATATTTAGCTAAAAATTTTCAACATAGTATGGTAGATGTATCATTTATTAAATGATATCAACATGGCAGAAGAAGTCTCTGCTTCTCTAGGACCTGGAATATCCCAGACTCTTACATTTTAAATCACGCCAGAGACATTATGGTAAAGACTTAGCTTAAGGAATTAAGCACCTACAAGCTGAACCAAAGTCTTTTAGCTTGCTATAGATTTAGACATTCTGTGTCTTTATCGCTTAGTTTGCTTCATACTCCACCACATTAGCTCCTGCCCTTATAACATCCTGAAAAGACTCAGGAAACTTTTTCGATAAGAAGGTTAATAAAACGCAGTTGTCAATTATTATGGAGAGAATAAAGTTTCCTTCTTTGTGTTTATTTGCTCATGTACTTTCTCATTTAGTTCTAGAATTTGAGGTATGCTAAAATTTTTCATTGCTTGAATTTCTATATAATCATGACCCCGTCCCACCTATTCTTGGTGAACCTGTCAAATATAATCACCTTCTCCTTCCATGATCTCAGATTATAAAATCACCTTCATGTTTCTACTATTATGATGTCATTTTAAAAAGCAAATCACAGAACTAATCAGTGATGCCCATTCTACTGACATCTCCAAACAATTTACTTCCCAATTAAGATAATAAACTATGAAGACATTAACTACATTGATAAATTTGAGTGTTACTATCTTTAGATATAGCTTGCTATGAATAAGCACAATACCGTCTTACACATACCTTTTATATACCATTTTGTTTATTGTATCTCCTTCAATTAAAAAACTCACTAAAGTTTAATCACAGTATATATCCAAACAAATCACACTTATCCAATTAATGAAGATAAAATCAGTTTTGATATTTAGATGAACTTTGAGGAGATGAGAGATGGCTCAGTGGTTAGGAGCACATGCTGCTCTCCCATAAGATCCAAGTTCATTCCTTAGTACTCACATGGGGCCCATACCTTTACTCCAACTCCAGTGACTTGGATACCCCTTCTTGACATCCATGGGCACCTGCACATGCACGGGGGTATAATGTAATTTAAAACCTTACATTATAAAAATAGAAAAGAGAACTTTAAATAATGACCAAAAGACTTTCTACGTCATTTTTATCTTCATGGGGAATCTTGTATTAAATGATTTATTAAAATAAGTTTTTAATTCCAGAAACACATTCAGTTAGTTTAGTGGTGAAAAGTGTCCACCAGTTCAGAAGGGTGTGAGAAACATTTTCAAAGACTCATAGTTTTATAGCTTTCTTTTTTATTCAGATTTGATTAAACAAACAAATCAAAATAACAAAAAGTAACGGAACTAGGAAGAAGATCACTCAACTAGGCTGTGGTACTAGATTTGGAACCTGGGTTAGATCTGATGTTTGAAGAAGTTGCAGTGAAGTGATATCAGGCTGAACCCAAGCCAAAATCTGTATCATATTTTCTAAGAAAATATTGTTAAGCATTGGTAGCCCAGTGCTAGTGAAATCAAATGAACATGAAACTTTTATTTAGATCAATAAACAACTTGTACATACTTTAAAAGAGTAAAGTATCTTCAAGGCCTTGCATGCCTGTTATCGTATTGGTTGTGTGTATGGATGAGGGGAGGTGGGAGGCAAGAGGTTTACATTTCCAGGAATTGAGAAACTCTTCTCTACCTCTTACCTATGCCCTAATGCTCTCTGACTTCATTAAACACTCATTGATTCGTTATCTTCTGACAGAACATGATAAAGGAGCAGCCTTAGGGTTCATATCAAGGCTACACCTAGAGCAACCTTATATACACCTTGGGAACATGTTAATATCACGAGAATCCCATTCTTTTCTTGATAATTTTCATGATTCTAGAACAGTTTCTCATACCATATTTCCAACTCTGCTAAGCACTTTGAGTCAACTCAGCTCCTACCTTTACCCTTTTACCTTAATACCCCCACCTACCTCCATGTTTACTGGAAGGCTAATTTCATGCCATCTCCTTTCCATGTGTTCTTAGTCTCTTCCTATTTTGAAGTTCACAATCCCTACTTGAATGCTTGCTACACTCTCATTTGCTAGGCAAAGGATTCTGGGCCAACAATGGTGGCTGCTTGCTACAGAATGATGACAATGACATAAAAAGCAACATTTTTATCAGCCTGATAGAAAGTATTAACAATATTAGATGTGGTTTGAGGTATGGAGACTAAGACACGGATATCTAGCAGACTTAACTGACTCGCAAATATAAAAATTAAACACATTGAAAAATCAATAAAACCAATACGATAACAGGCATGCAAGGCCTTGAAGATACTTTACTCTTTTAAAGTATGTACAAGTTGTTTATTGATCTAAATAAAAGCTTCATGTTCATTTGATTTCACTAGCACTGGGTTACCAATGCTTAAACAATATTTTCTTAGAAAATATGATACAGATTTTGGCTTGGGTTCAGCCTGATACCACTTCACTGCAACTTCTTCAAACATCAGATCTAACCCAGGTTCCAAATCTAGTACCACAGCCTAGTTGAGTGAGCCCTACCATTATCATTCCAAACATCCAGGCTTAGGGCAAACACATACCCTGCAGGCCCTCTGGCCCCTCTTGCAACCCCATGATCTCATCTTTGCAGCACAACAACCGACTTCTAAGCACAGCTCTGCCACACAGTCCCTTTGCACACACAGCTTGCTCCAGGACGAAGCCTGGTAAGTCTGCCTGATCCTATCTCTTTGTACCCTGTGCAGCCATCAGCTCGAACATAAGTCCCATAATCTGTGCCTTAGTCTTGCTTTGTGAGCCCTGTTCATGTTACCCCAAAACTCCGAACTTGGACCAGGAAGCACACCCTGTACTCTAGGCCAGAACTTCCTATAGCTACATAACTTTATCTCTCCGTATCACATTTACTATCCATGCCCAGCTAGCCTATATATACTCTGCGCCAGAACCTAGCCTGGTGAGTCTGTCTGATCTTTTCTCAGCTCTAGCAATAATCAGGTTTAACCCAGGTCCCACATACAGTGTCCGGCCTAGTCTGGTGAACTCTGCCTGTACCATCTTAAACACCCTGTGATAAGCTGACTTAATTATTGCCGTGCCCCATCTGACCTCTAGACTCATCCCAGACCCACATATCCCATACTGTGTTTCAGCCCAGTGTGTCCCCATTAGATGTAGATACAAAAAATCAAAAAGTTCAGATATTGTTGCAATAATAAAAACAATATAAATTATCAAGACAGTAAGCCCCCTTACCAAAATGACAAGGTTTATAGAAACAGTCCTTCAATAAAAATTACTTAGATGAACCTTAGGACACAGAATTTAAAAGATCATAAACTTCATTAACAAATTCAAGGTGTTTAAAGAATACACAAACAAACAATTCATTGAACTCAACCCAAAGAGAATGAACTTAAAGAGAATAAACTCCTGAGATACCCAAAGAAAAAACACCAATGTAAGACTGAATGAAATGATGAACACAATCTGGTACTTGAAAAGCAAATTCAGTAAAGATCTAGGAACACTGAAGATAACTCAACTCAAATTAAAATGAAGACGGAATTGAAGAAGTCAGTAACCCAACTAGAAACCCAAGAGAAAACTTCATAAGTGGAACGGATCAAGTAGAATGACAGGTGATGATGTCAAGCATAAAGGCCTGCACCCATGCGTATCAAGGTCATCATGATCTATGAGACCATAAATGCCAGCATAAACTAATGTACTCAGCAGAGGCATATGGTATAGTTGAAAGAGAAAGAAAAACTATCCCTGATACCGAAAGGATAAAATAATTCATGTCCAAAAACCAAACCTCGAGAGATCACTAGAAGCAATACTTCTGACTGAAGAGAGAAATAAGTACAGCCAAGAGACCATGGAAAGAAAACAATGAAGCTATAATTATTGAAACAGAGGCTATGACTAAGAACAGAAACAGGAAAATATCACTCCGCACATATTTTTCAATAACAAGTATAATATTAACTGCCTCAATAACCAATCAAAAGACACAGGTAGGTGAAGTTCAAGAAACAAAATTCGTATTTCTGTTGTCTACAAAAAAACTCAGCTTTAAGGACAGGCACTGTTTCAATGTGAAAGGATGGAAAAAGTACTTCAAAGAAATGGAACCAGGAAGTGTGCACACACTGCTGTCTTAATTCATTACAAAATAGATTGCAGATAGAAACTAATTAGAAGAGATAAGGAAGGATGCTACATCTTGTTGCAGGATGTTTGATCACTGTGTGAAGATGTGACTCTATTTTACTTCACCCGTCTAAGGCACCTTCTGATTAATTTAAAGAGCCCAATGGCTAATGGCTAGGCAGGAAAGTATAGGTGGGACTTCCGGGAGAGAGAGGAACTCGGGGGAAGAATCTGAGAGGATGGGATTCTCCAGCAAGACATGGAGGAAATCGGATGTACAATATGGAGAAGAGGTAATTAGCCACATGGCAGAACATAGATTAATACAAACAAGTTAATTTGAGTTTTAAGAACTAGTTGGGAGCAAGCCTAAGCAAAGGCCAAGCTTTCATAACTAATAAAAGTCTCCAAGTCATTATTTGGAACTGGTGGTTTAAAGAAAGCACAGCTACATCATCCTAATCTAGGGAACATTAAATCAGGAAGATATTGCAATCCCAAACATATATACACCAAACTCTTGTGCACAAAATTTTATAAAAACTGTACTACAGAATCAGACATAGATTAACTCCAACTCAGTAATAGTGTATCAGGAATACAATTTCTCCAAACATCAGGGTTTTTTTGTAGTTTTCGTAGAAGTTCAGACTTTAATTTCTTGATTTCCCTGAATTACTCATCTGTCTGTTTCACATGGCTTTCGACTGTCTCTGTTTTGTGCTTTTAGTTTCGGTTCTTTAAGGAAAGGTGTCACTCTGCATCTCAGGGTGGTCTTAAACTTTCTCGATAGCCCAGGCTGTCCTCCATTCCTGGCACTCTTCCTGTTTCAGTTGCCAGATTCTGGGACTGGAGGTATGCCCAACACTCCCAGCTTCCCTTTTCTGCATTCTAATCTTATGTAAGCAGGACTTTCCATTGCAAAACTGAGTACTTCAACTTTGGGTCAACCGCACAAATGCAAAGATAGCCAAAGACAGCCATTGCACTTTGGTATACAGCAGAAATAGAAACATTCTTTACACATTCTCACTTTTTATATATGGGAAAATTGCTTCTGAAAGAGCTTAATTATCTTTATGCAAATGAAAACATCATATTCTTGTTTTGTTATCTATAGCATATAGTTGAAATGGCTAATTTCCTTTGTAACTTGGGGGATTGGTTTTGTTCTTTTTTTTTCTAAACCACACTGTCCTTCATCTTTTACAAAACAGAATAGAATGGAAGTTGAAGTCAGTCCGTCAGGCATCCTTTCCCCCACTTAGAGCTGTCAGAGGGAGTTTGTCTGTGCCTGAGTTGTGGGTTCTTCTTGTGCAAGAGCCTGGATTTATCTTGGTAAGAGGTCAGCATCACCTCTTACCCCTTTAAGCAGACTTTACCCCTGTGGGACTTGTTAAATTAAAGCAAGTATGTTTGCAATTCCAAACCTCATTTCATGCATAATTAGCAATGCGCATGAAACTCCATCAGATACGAAAACAAATTGACGAGGTTCAGTTCATTTATGGTTGTTGTGGATCCACATCAGGACAAGAAATCCTTTAAGGAGAAGAATATGATGTTTTCATTTGCATAAAGACAATTAAACTCTTTCAGAAGCAATTTTCCCATATATAAAAAGTGAGAATATAGCACCTTGGTGGCACAGACATCTGTTACTTAAACAGATGCTGTCCTCTAAACCCATTCAAGCAGCCACCCTCTAAAACTAAAATTTGATGTGTGAATAGAGAAATGTGGTGGGGGAGGAGAAGAAATGATGTATTTTGCATCCTGGCATAATTGTGACTTGGTTAACGTTTGTGTATTTTTACTTTAGTAAAACCTACTCCCTTATCTCTGAGTAATTCTTTTCTCCAATTGAATTGCCACGACCTACAAGTCTACTGCTCTTTGCTAACATTCACTGCAGCCTAGCTTTAGTCTATCAAAAGACTAGATAAACTCAGCTTTTTGTTTGTTATTACTCGGGAATTCACAGAGGAGGCTCTGGCCCTGTTTAGCAGAACAATGAAAGTTGGCTTAGCTTTTATTCTAAATAGTGCAAAGAGTCGTTCCTTGGCAGAGACTGATAAACAGCTTCAAAAGTTAGACTGATCCTTCTAAATCAGCACTTCATGAAAGGCATTACCAAAACCTATTATGCTGCTCTAATGGATAACAGCACTGTTGTATATGTTACACTTTGAAGTAAGCAGTAGGCTTTTCAATCACACCATAACCTTGAAAGTTATCAAACTGCTATCATGAAAACTGTACAAGAGGAGAAATAATTCAAAAAGATGACTTTGTGAATAATAATCAGAAGGCTACAACATTTTTTACCCAGAAAATGGATTTGAGGCAGATTACTGACAAACTCTCTACCTACCAGGAAGCTACGGAATATTGAAAGTGCGTTTGCACTGAATTATACATTAATCTATCATCTAGCATTTAATTGGTATGATAAAAATCAGTTAAAAATAAGATCAAAAATAAAATAACAGAAATGTAAAATCTTCAAGGCTAAAGAATAAGACAGTCTATGTTATTTCAGAGGTTAAAATGATACATAAAATTATTTACTATTTCCATGTCTCAGTGAATTTTGAAGTCTTAACTCATTTCAGTCCACTATGACAAGAATGGATTGGAAAGTGCAAATGTGCTAAAAAGCAATTGAAACAGTTGCAACACGGAGAGGTGAAACAGACAAACAAAAACAAAGCCTATAAAGTTTTGCTCCACGTCACTATTTCTCTAAAAGGCCAATTCCTGGCTTTACTCGAGAGTAGACCACTTAGTGTCCAAATGTGACATTTCCAGAGAACAGAATCTATTGAAAATCCTGAACAGTCACACGAAAACGCAGTGTCTTGAGTGATTAATTGTGTTGCCCTGGCCTGCATTTGTCACAGTGACTGACAATGGTAGAAACTTGGAAATAATACAGATTCTCTTTTCACTGATAACGTCTTCACTATGATTAAAGAAGAAAGTTTTAAACTATGAGGAGAATCTTAATTTTTCTCTAAAAATTAATTTTGCTATTTTGTTTTTTCTAAGTCAAACCCCGCCTATTATGTCCTACTGCGGCTACTTTTATTTAAATAGTTTCTTGAGATGAATTGTAGATTATTATGACACATTCGTAGCTTATTGCATAGCGTAAACAATTTTTTAAAAGATAGTATAAAACCGTCTGCCATACTCTATCTAAGGTGAAAAGGGCTGTCATCTAGCAGAAGGTCACCTGAATTGATTACCTGTAACTGATGATATTAACTAAATTATCTCATGATTCTTCTTTTTTGGAACTTAGAATCCTTTTTATATTACCTAAGCTTGTGAGTGGCATCAGAGTCTGTCAGATGATTTCCCTTGCTGTAAGCACTTGTTTGATACTTGTGACATAGACAAGATTATAGTAGATAACCAATGCAGATGATAGGGGTGTAATTCTAAATTTTTTTGTTTGTCCTGTAGTAAATATTTTGGTGGATTTTACCATGTCATAGGAGGTGGAGGTCTGTGACACCACCATCTTAATGACTCTACTGACTTTAATTTTCCTTAAATCATCACCCAATCTTTCTACACAGTCACATCTCTGGAAGTTAAAAAGATAGAAGAAATTTGTGTAATCCAATAAACAAACAAACAAACAAACAAAAAAACAACCAAATACAGTGGAATGGAGGAAAGTTCAGGTTGCTAAAGAACTGTTCTGATTTCTCTTAAACAGAGTTTTGAAACGCAACCTAGAAAATACGAGTTTCTTGATTGTCCTTGTTAATGTGGAGCTGAGGTTGAAGCTGATGAAGATATTGTTGAAATCAGTGCCCACATAGCTGAGAATTAACCAGCAACCAGTGACAATGTGTGCAACATTCTCTATGCCAAATTAGAGGGCTTCATCACTCTGAAGAGAGGTTGTCAAAATCCCTACCAGAGATACGCTACCCACTGTTTTGCTGATAGGGACATGTTCTGTGCCTGGAAAGATCTCAAGAGGCTAAGGATGGACTATGGAGTCTATACTTGGGGCAATATGAATGCATTGTAAGCAGATGTGCTGAGACACTACTAAGAATTTAAGAGATACGTATTAGAAGCAACAGGTACAATTTTTCACTTGAATCACAAAGTTAAAGACCTTTGCTCTTCATGGAAGCACTGTGCACTTCCTGGAGGAGACAAAGTGGTCCCTTCTTGATGCCATCACAACACAATCCTAGAGAGGATGATCAGAAATGATTGGACATTGATCTGTGGTAAGGTCATTGAGATAGAGCTTTCCAACTAACTTCAGGGTGACTCAAACACTCCTAAGAAAACAACAGATGTTGATGAAGGGTTATGTCAAGCCATAGATGCTATCAAATATCAGCTTTGCAGGAAAACATCTTTAACACACTGTAAAAACATCATGATTAGTCTGTCAGTGGGGGTGGATGCCTTTAATTCCAGCACTTGAAAGGCAGAAGCAGGCATATTTCTGTGAGTTCAAGAACAACCTGGTCTATATAGTGAGTTCCAGAACAGTCAGGACTGTTACACAGAGAAACTCTGTCTTGAAAAACAAAAACAAAAATCCATAAAAAAATTATGACCAGAATAATATGTGAAATGAGTTTAGCTGTCAACAAGACCATCGCTAACAAAGTGCAAGCTTTTTTGTGGGTGTTAAGTACGGTGTGAATCAGTGTCTTGAAAACACTGAGAGTTTGTATTTTATTATATATGTGGATGAGGACACATTGAACCCTTCTCCACAGTGATTCAAACCCAGCAACTGGCTGGGATACAGTTCAAAGCCATACCCACTGAGAGATGCCCCACCTATTACGTTTAGGCTGGATGGTTGCTGATGTTCATATTCTCCCAGGACTGAGTAATTTATATTATAAAAAGGTAGTAGTATTTAGCTCTCTTCTAACCTGAGACTGATTGACTTTCGTGATGCTGTGGATTAAATGATGCTTGCCTCATTCATTGGAGGCAAGGGCTCTACCAGCTGAACTATACTGTTCAGTCTTCATGGTTATTTAAATAAAACTTAAAAAAAAAAGTAAAAAAAGGGTACAAATTTGGTCAGAAACCATTTCCCTCTCATTTCCAAAATTTCATTGCTTTCAGGTTAAAATAAAACTTATTTTGACCAATAAGACAATGTATTATAGAGTATTTACATGTCTCCATAACTCATTCATATTCTACTCCATGGTCCTCAACCAGTGATCCAACCTTACTGGTCTTATTGGTAATTATATCTAGCATAGTGTCTCCAGATTTCTCATGTTTGGTCAATCAAATTCTCTTCCATATTCTTTTTATTTAAATTCTCTCCATAGTCCAGGGACACCAGAAAGAGGTTGAGCTTCCTTTATGAAATAAACTATATACTTCTCCTCATTTATTACCTTTGTTAAGGTGATTTCATTTCATTTATTTTTTATCAGTGTGATGACTGATCTTGGTTTTCAAATTAACTACATCTATAATCAACTGAAACTGCTGGGCATATCTTTGAGGGATTTTCTTTAATATATTATTTGTGGTAAGAATTCTTATTCTAAATCTGTGCCACACTTTCTAGCGGCAGCTCACATTAAAGGACATGAAATAAGTAAGCATTTCTTATTGCTTTATTGCCCTCCTTCTCAGTGGCAGTTATATCTATACTGTTGCTGAGAAATGTCTTCACTGCTATTAGAGCCTACATATTTGAGATGCAAATGTGGACTGAAGACCTGCAACTCACTAGGAACCTTCCAAGACTCCAGTACCAGATTGGGACTGATATTCTCCTGGACTGCACAACTACAGCATTGTTGGTCTTTCTGTCCAGAGACACTGTGAAACTAGATGGATCACAGTGTATAAGCTACTCCAATAAATCCCTTTTAAGGATATATATATGTATGTATATTAAATTCTATCAATTTTTCCTTTAAAGAGTCCTGCCCAATACAGCTAACACATTTATATATGTGTATATAATATATATGTATATATTCTTATATATATTACTTACATATATCACAGACTGAGCAGGTTATATTTAAGAACATATATGTATATATACATATATACTCATATAATGACAATTAATAAAAAAGAGACCATGAATTTGAAAGAGAGAAGGGTGCAATATATAGGATGGTTTTAAGGGAAGAAAAAGAAGGAAGAGATGTAATTATACTATAATCTCAAAAATTGAGAAAAATAAAGTAAGTAAAAATAAAAAATTAAAAAAACTAAAATAATTATGAAAAATAATTTAAGTAAAAATACTTAGAAAGAGTAATTTTGAAAGTTGTTTGCAGAAGGAAATGATAAATGATTGAAGGAAAAATATTACATCTTAATTACACAACACACAATTTATATATGCATCAAAAGTTTGTAACACTGTGTGTGCATATGTGTGTAATTGAGACAGGGTCTCACTGTCACTCTGCCTCAAACTCTATAGAGCCACTTGATTCTGTCTCCAGAAATCTGGCATTAAAAGCATGTGGTTCAACCTTTGATTTTAATATATAGTCTAATTAAAATAGAATTACTTCATTTTTTTCCTTTCTACCTCTAAACTCACCCACATACCCTACTGTCAAATTGATGGCCTTTTATACTGTGATTACACACACACACACACACACACACACACACACACACACACACACACACACGAACTGATGGATCAATTTTTGTTGTTTATATGCATATTATTTCAGGAATGATCAATTTGGTTTGGATAATCAGTTATCAGTTAGAAGGCTCATCTCTGGGAGAAGGCAATTCTTTACCAAAAGTCATAGTTTGCCTGCAGTTCTGTGTCATGGAGTTGGAAGCATTGCAACTCCCTTCCCCTTTTCAAGTTGACATGTTTATTGATACTGCCATCATTCCATTTTTGTTTAGGCAGCCATATTGTTGAAATGTCATGGGTATAGCTTCTTTAACATTTTTAGAAGACACAGTCTAACAGCAGCCTTCCTGATTCTCTGGAAGTAAAACATTCAGTTTATTTTTTTAAAATCTCCTTTTTATATATTAGCCTTACTTTATATTTTATTTTAATTGATACATAAAAATATATAAACTGTCTTGCAGTACTACACTGTTTCAATACACATAATTTTGTGGGCTACAGGATTATTCAGTGAGATCTCAGTTGAAAAGATCAAGAGGCTGACCCACCAGGATCATCACACGTTATGATGGAGGAAAACCAATATGCAGAGCTTTGAGAATACCTACCTTTTGAATAGTCTCTGTCATTTCTGTCCAAATCCTATGAAGTCGTAGCACTCCCTTTCCAAATCTCTTAAAGAGACAGAGCATTACAGGACTTGTTCCCAAAACCCCCAGCAGTGTATTAAGCAATCACTGGACATAACTCCCTCATGTACCATTATACTGAATGCCTTTTCATTTGTCTGTACAATCTTGATACATAGAATATATACTGGGTGCCTTGAATTCTCCAAAAGGCCCTGGAGAAAGGAAATTCTTCTCACTTGAGTTTCAGCAGGAGCAAAGTTAGCACCTGGTCCAGAGACTGGAAATGCCAGGCTCTGTATTTTATGCTACACAATCACAGTTCCCCCTTTGATCTAGCCACCTTAGATGTTATCTCTAGGACTTTAATCAGCTAACATTTGGCAAATATGCTAACTCAGATCAAATGCCACAGGATCCCCCCCTGCTTGTTTATGTAGTTTGCCTAGTTACTTAATTACCCTCTCTGCCTGCTGGGCAAAAGCAGCAAGACAATTCCTGTTGTGCTCATGGCTTTTACTGATTATAAACGCTTTAGCATGTTCCTTAGTCATTTAAGAATATAGTGTATTACACCAATTCTCCTTCCTAGCACCCTTATTGACTTAATCTCTCTCTTAATTAGCTGCCTTCCCCCCATGAGTTCATGGAAGTTTTCACAAACCACCTCCACTTTGATCCAGTTGCTGACAGTTGCAGCTTTGTGTGAAAATCCTTATCTGCTTCTTATGACCCTGAAGGAATTCTAGCCCCGAACCTTGTGTAGGCAGCTATTTCTGTCCCACCTGGCCCTGCAGCCATTCATTCCCAAAGTAACACAGAGGCTTATATTAATTATAAACTGTTTGGTCTATATTATTATTAATTAGCTCTTATATCTTAAATTAACCCATTTCTATTAGCCTATGTATTGCCATGTGGCCATAGTGTTGCCTAATTTTGTTTCCTCAGCAGCTAGCTGACATCTGCTTGACTTCACCTACTCTCTGTGTATACTCTGTTTGGATTTCCTGCCTGGCTTTACTCTGCTAAGCCACTGGCCAAAACAGCTTTATTCATCAACCAATAAAAGCAACACATATACAGAAGGACATGCCCTGTCAACCTCGCTATTGCCCAAAACTTGCTAATCGTGTCTGTATGTGTATATAGGCTAGAAACTTTCACAGCGGGGTAGAAGAATAAATGGGACACGATGAGAAGTCATGTGTGAGCTGATTCTTTCCGTTTACCCTCAGATCCCTTTACTCACTTCCCATTTGGTAAAAGTGTTTGGTCTGAACACTGAGGCTGCAGTGAGGTTGGCATCAGAGACCCCCAATAATCTAGTGTATTGTCAATTAAGCCTTAGCATTTGCCTCTTTAGGCATTTATTATTTGTGTCAAAAACTTTCAAAATATTTTTTTCAAATATTTCTAAAGTTTCTAAATATTTTTACTGTAGCATAAATAATAAAATCCCAGAGACAGATAATGGGGCTCAAACTAAAGATCAGAAAAGCAAAATAGCCAAGCTACTAGAGAAATCTTGCTTCTACCAAGGTTGGGTGACTGCAGACAGAGCTCTGAACCTCTTTCTCCTACTGTCTTATATTCCTCTCTAGTGCTGGGTTTAAAGACATGTGACTCCCTAATACTAGGATTAAAGGTGTGAGCCACCACCACCTGGATCTGCTTCTGCATTGCTCTTGTATAGCCCAGGGTGTCCTTGAACTCACAAAGATCCATCTGCCTCTATCTCCCAAATCCTGGGATTAAAGGTGTGTGCCACCACTGCGTGACCTCTAGTGGCTTAGTTTCACTCTCTGATTTTCTGGCAAGCTTTATTTATTAACAAAAATAAAATATCATATTTATCATTTTCTAATTTTTTGTTATTATGATATAATTACAACATTTCTCCCTTCCCTTTCCTCCCTGGAAACCCTCCCATATACTATCCCCAGATCTCTTTCAAATTCATGGCCTCTTTTTTCATGAATTGTTATTACATGTATTTATGTATATGTATATTCATATAACATACTCAGTCTGTATAATGTTACTTATATGTATGTTTTTGGGACTGACAATTTGGCATTAAATAACTAATTGGTGTGCTTTTCCCTGGAGAAGACTATTTCCCCAACTCTCAGCACTTTTTATTTGTTTGTAGTTTTTTGTGTAGGGTTGAGTCCTCATGAGATTTCCCTGTCATTTTAGCATGTCTATTGGCTTGCTTGTTATTTAGAGAGCATCTGTGTGTGAAAACAGTCATGGCCAAGCAATGGTATGTGTGATAGGTCAGAAGATGACTTCCTGCAGCCAGTTCTCTCTTGCCAAATTGGAGGATCTTAGTATTGAAGTTAAATTTTTAAACCTGTGTGTATGTGCATTTATCTACTAAACCATCTGCCTGAACCAATATTTAGTACTTCTGATGCAAATGAAGGATGAAATAAGCTAGATTTTACTTTCTAAAAAAAGTACTGATGCTCAGAGTGGTACTTAGCTAAATGTACATCGGTGGCCATGGAGCCAGCTAAAACCTCAGTCTTCTGAATCTCACTTTTATACTAATTATACAAAACCAGTAAAATCGTCAAGTAAAAATGCAAATTTCTTCTATCTACCCACAAAACGTACAGAAATTAAAAAAAAAACAACTTACAAGATATAGTACTTAGTGGCCAAAGAGAAAGCATGAATTAGGAAAGGAATACTGAAAAAAGCAGTATAGCATTTTCTAAGTATCTCTCTGAGTCAATTCAACACCATGTGCCAATTGAAACTATCATTAAGATTGTGTGAAATTAATGCAAAATTTGAGTTAGCAGTCATTCCTGTAAGAGAGCTAACTATAAACTCTGAGTCAGAGTGGCCAAGGTCCAAAACCAGAACACCCAGTGCTCAAATTTTTGTGGTTAGGAAAATAGCATGCATCATAGACTATTTCAAAATGACCTTTAGCCTTGGACCATAGCATTCTTCCATATGACATAGTTGTGGTGGGTTCCTTTGGACCCAAACATATCCAATACCCTGATGGGTTTTTTAATTTTTGCCCAAATCAGTAAGTTAACACTAATCATCAAGAAAAATTCATATAATAAATTGCCCCCAAATGAAACCCTAAGCTCATTTTGATTGGTTTATAACCTGACAAATCAAGGTAACAAGAAACAGAGAGTTAAATCCTAATTCACAAAGAGGAGACGAGATTTCGATTTCAAGAAATACTACCAATGACCTGACTCCAGATACCAATGTCTCATTTGCAAAACCACAAGCATGAATAGCCAAGGTAATAGGTCTCTGGTGAAAATTAGCACAACCATGATAACGTTCCTGCATTTATCTCTTCAGGCATTTATCATTTCTTTGTATTCCTGCATAATAATAATGACTTTTTCTATTTCTAAGATTATATGACCTAATAAGGTTGGATCTCTATGAAGTAAATAGTAAAAAACCAATTTTAATTTTTCCCAGTGAGATAGAAGCAGTAATTAAAATCTCCAAACTTAAAAAAATAAAAAAGCCAAGGACCAGATGGATTAAGTGCTGAATTCTATCATATTTTCCAAGCAGAATTAAATGAATATTCTTCTAATTATTCTGAAAAATAGAAAGGAATATTTGAAGAGTCCTCTTCCAAAGTCAGTATTACTCTGATACCAAAACCAGACAAAGAAGAAAATTATCTGCTATTAACTCTCATGAATGCAATGCAAAAGTTTCCAATAAAATATTTGCAATCCAAATTCAAGAACACAGTAAAAAAGTTTATCCACCATCCTTAAATCAGATATATCTCAGAGAAGTAGTAAAGATTGGAAGTATATAAATTAATAAACTTTATCCACCACATAAATAAAGGGCAGAAATGACACAATAATTTAATTAGATACGTAAAAGATCTTCGACCAAACCAACATCCATTCATAATAAAAGTCCAGAAGAGTTTATGGATACATGGGGAATATCTCAACACAATAAAAGCAATATACAGAAAGCCCATAGCCAACACTACTCTAAACAGAAAGCAATTCAAAGCAATTCCACTAAAATTAGGAACAAGATAAGAATTTCCACTCTTCTTGTCCTGTTCAACATATGAGTTGAAAGTGTAGCTGGAAGAATAAGATGAGAAAAGGAGATATGAGGGATGCAGATAGGAAAAGAAGACATATCCTTATTTGCAAATACAATTCTATACAAAAAAGACTCTAAAGATTCCACCAGAAAAATATCTGCAGCTGATAAACACATTCAACAAAGTAGTAGATACACAATTAAAACATAAATAATATTTCTATATACAAATGATAAATTGAAGAAAAATGGACAAGGAAATAACAATGTCCACAATAGATGAAAATTATTGAAAATAAATCTAACCAAGGAAGTGAAAGATGCACAATGAAAGCTTTAAAACACTGGAAAAAATTGAAGAAGAGCCAGGAAATAGAAAGACTTCCCATGCTGATTGGTTGGTAAGATCAACATTGTGATCCTAACAAAAGCAATATACAGCTTCAACATACACCCCATCAAAAATTCTGACACAATTCTTCATAGGAATTGAAAACACACTCTTAAATTTCACACAAAAATACAAGGAATCCAATATAGAAAAAAGTACCTTGAACAACAAAGGAACTCCTGGTGTTATCACCATGCCAGACGTCCAGCTATTCTACAGAGCTCAAGTAATAAGAATAGCCTGGGACTGGTTATTCACAGACATCCTGATTAGTGGAATGGGACTAAAAACTCGCGTATAATCCATACTCTTCAGACACTTGATTTCTCAAAGATGCCAACAAGACACTTGAAAAAAGACAACCTTCAACAAATGATGCTGGACAAACTGGATAGTTGCATGTAGAAAGTGGATCCTTACCGCTCCCCATGTATAAAACTCAACTCCAAATGAGTCAAGGACCTCCACTTATGAACTGGATCAAGATCTACTGGATATTGCAGAGAAGCAAGTAGGGAATATGGTAGAATCTATTTCACAGAAAAGAACTTTCTGAGCTGGACCCTGAAAGCACAGGCATTTCATATGAAATGTTCAATAATTAATGACATATGAATACCCAACAATTAAGAAATGGTACTTCAGAAAGCTTTTTTACAGCAAAGAACACTGACATTTGAGGGAAAATAGCCAATCGAATGGAAAAAAAAGCTTTATCAGCTATATATCTGAAAGAGGGCTAGAATTTAGAATATACGAAGAAGTAAAAATAAAACCATCAAGAAAAAAGCAACACGATTTAAAAATGGGGCATGAAACTAGAGGTTCTTAGAAGATGACGTACAAATGCCAGAGAAATATTTTAAAAATATTCAGCATTTCTAGTCATCAGGAAAATGCAAATTAAAACTTTGAGATTTCATTTTACCTCAATCAGAATGGATAAAGTCTCAAAACACAGATGATCACAAATGCTGGTGTGGCTATGATGAAAGAACACTTATTGAGTGCTGGTGGGGATGCAGACTGATGAAGTCACTATCGAAATCCATATGGGCATTCCTTCTGGAGGTAGAAATACCATATGATTCAGCTATCAACTCTCAGGCATATGCCTGAAGGACTCTACATCCTATGATAGAGCTACCTACTCATTCACTCTCATATCTGCTCTATTCATAATAGCTAGTAAATTGAAACAGTCCAGTTGATGAATGGATAATAAAAATGTGCTTTATTTGCACAATGGAATCTTACTCAGGTATTTAAAAAGGAATTATGAAGCTTGCATGTAAATTGATAGAACTGGAATCAATCATTCTGAGTGAGGTAATGCAGAACCAGAAAGACAAAAATCACATTCTCTTTTATTTATTTGTGTTATCTTTTCATCTTCAGATAGGTTGTGTTTCTTTTTTTCTTTTCTTTTTTCCTTTGGCTTTGAACTTGTGTTTTTATTTAATTTTTATTCATTTTACGTTTCAACTACAGATCTTCCTCCCACCTCTCTTCCCACCTCTCACTTCCCCCCAGCCTGTCCCTCCCCCACCCACTCTTTCCAAAGGGTAAGACCTCCCTTGGGGAGTCAACAAAACCTGGCACTTTAAGTTGAGCCAGGACCAAGTCCCTCCCTGCTGCAGCAAGACTGAGCATAGCATCCCAACATAGGGAAG
This sequence comes from Ondatra zibethicus, assembly GCA_004026605.1. Taxonomy (NCBI): domain Eukaryota; kingdom Metazoa; phylum Chordata; class Mammalia; order Rodentia; family Cricetidae; genus Ondatra; species Ondatra zibethicus. Next base: position 23,190 of record PVIU01017996.1, read on the forward strand.
GGTCTCCAAAAAGCTAGCTCATACACCAGGGATAGATCCTGGTCCACTTCCAGGGTTCCACCAGATAGACCAAGCTACAATCTACAGCTCCAGAGAAGCTAGATAACAAGGAGGACTCTAAGAAGGAAGCATGAAGTGTCTCCCACATGCAGAGGGCCTAGTTTGGTTCAATGTAGGCTTCTCAGCTGTCAGTCTAGAGTTCATGAGTTCCCAGGAGCTTGGTTCAGCAATTTCTATATAGATTTCTCCATCATGACCTCTCTTGCTCATATAATCCCTTGTCCCTCTCTTTGACTGGATTCCTGGATCTCAGCCTGGTCCTTGGCTGGGGATTTCTGCATCTGGTTCCATCAGTTACTGGATGAAAGCTCTATGATGACAGTTGAGGGATTCACTAATCTGATTACAGGAGGTCAGTTCAGGAACCTTCACAACTATTGCTAGGAATCTTAAATGTGGTCACCCTTCTGGATTCTTGCAAATTTCCCTAGCGCCAGGTTTAACCCTAACTCCCTAATGACTCCCTCTATCAAGATATATCATTGCTCTCCCATTCTGTCCCTCCCCCAACTTGACCACCCTGTTCCCTCATGTTCTCATCCCCTATCTCCTCCCTTCTCCTGCCCTTCCTCACCCCTAGTTTACCCAGGAGATTTCATCTAAATCCCCTTCTCTGGGCAAACCATGCTTCCCTCTTAGGGTCCTCCTTGTTACCTAGCTTCTCTGGAGCTGTAGATTGTAGTCTGGTTATTCTTTGATTTGAATCTAATACCCATTTATGAATGAGTACATACCATGTTTGTTTTTCTAAGTATGGGTTACCTCATTCAGGATGATTTTTTTTCTAGTTCCATCCATTTGCATGCAAATTTCATGATGTCATTGTTTTTTACAGCTGAGAAATACTCCATTGTGTAAATGTACCACATTTTCTTTATCCATTCTTTGATTGAGAGGCATCTAGGTTGTTTCTAGGTTCTGGCTATTATGAATAATGCTGCTATGAACATTGTTGAAAAAGTCTCCTTGTGGTATGATTGAGCATCCTTTGGGGTACCCATGAGTAGTATCACTGGGTCTTGTGGTAGATTGATTACCAATTTCCTGAGAAGTCACCATAGTGATTTCTAAAGTGGCTGTACAAGTTTGCATCCTCACCAGCAGTGGAGAAGTGTTTCCTCTACTCCACATCCTTTCCAACATAAGTTGTCCTCAGTGTTTTTGATCTTAGTCATTCTGACAGATATAAGATGATATCTCAGAGTCCTTTTGATTTGCATTTCCCTGATGATTAAGGATGTTGAACAATTCCTTAAATGTCTTCCAACCATCTGAGATTCTTCTGTTGAGAAGTCTCTGTTTAGATCTGTACCCCATTTTTAAATTGCATTATTTTGTACTTTGATGTCAATTTTCATGAGTTCTTTGTATATTTTAGAGATCAATCCTCTGTCAAATGTGGGGTTAGTGAAGGTCTTTTCCCATTCTGTAGCCTGTCGTTTTGTCTTACTTACTGTGTCCTTTGCCTTACAGAAGCTTTTCAGTTTCAGGGGGGCCCATTTATTGATTGTTGCTCTCAGAGTCTGTGCTCCTGGTGTTATATTAAGGAAATGATCTTCTATGCTGATGTATTCAAGGCTACTTCTCACATTCTATTCTATCAGGGTCAGTGTAACTAGATTTACGTTGAGGTCTTTGATCCACTTGGACTTGAGTTTTGTACTTGGCGATAGATATGGATCTATTTGCAGTCTTCCACATGTTGACACCCCTTTATTCCAGTATCATTTGTTGAAGTAGCTTTCTTTTTTCCATTGTACAATTTGACCTCTTTGTCATTTGGAATACCTAGCTACCAGGCTATTATTAAGAGACCATCATAGAGTATTTAATTGAAGAAAGACATAAAACCATGATATAAAGGATAAAAGGTAATAATGACATGGGAAGAGTTAAATTGCAGAAGTGTAGAAGGGCAGAATAGAAGACAGAATATAGGTAATAGTAAATTACACTAAAATTCTTTTGAAAAAGTTAATGGGACACTACTGTAGAAGCGTCTATATATACATGGAAGAGAGGAGAGTGTAAGAGCCAGAGGCAGTGAAAGACTACAAGGAAACACTGTCTTCGAGACACAGCAGAGCAGTGTCATTCATGAACTAAAAGCAATGCTGACAACATACACAAGATGTGTATGAGCTCAAGCCACACAAAAGCATAGAGAAGAGAGGTAGGCATGAATTTCCACACATAACTGAAGATCTTGCCAACTGATAGCTGCTGCCGAAACAGGAAGATTCAATTTTCTTAAAAGAGTGCAAGTTGATGATACTTCTGTGAAGGCCACACAACTGTGAATATATGGGCAAAATAAACTTGAATCTGTGATTCTTTAAAAAAAAAAAACACCCAAAGTTGAATGGTTTGGGGTGGTAGATCTGGGAGAAGTTGGAAGAGGGGTGTAAATCATCAAAACAAATTGCATGAAATCCTTGAAGTAGTGATAAAATTTTAAAGATTGAGAAATATGAATGGCTGCAACTTACAATAATTAAGAGTAGATTAAATGTAGAGTAGCATGTACTTGATGAATTTATGTTCTTTATATTTTGAAGTAGCATGATATTTGACTGCATTGATTCTAATAGAAAAGGCTACAGCCCAACGAACCAATTGCTTGTCTAATTTTGAGAACTATCATTTGACTCTCCTGATACTATGACCTGTGGGATGAATAGACATTCTACACTGAAGCTGTTACCTAGTAAATGCATGAATTTCTCACACAGATAATCGGAACACTGTTTTCAACAAGCACAGGGTTGGAGAAAAATCATTGGGAATTTTAAAGCCTTTTTCTCTTCAGGAAAATTCCAATATAATACCTGAAACTGAGCTCAAACCTGTCATTTCACATAACTTGTGCTTGTGTATACCACATTCCATCTTCTCTAGCCACAATTTTCTTTGCCTCTAGCTTTCCTATTCATTTTCAGATAGCTACATCTGTTGAAATTTCAGATACCATGGGTTTTTTTTTCCTTCAGATACTCTCTTTAGCAAATTATTGACTTAAATTTTCTACTTTGGCCTTTAGAAGGTTTTAAAAATAACCTTTACTGTTCAGGAAACAAATAACACATCAAACAGTTTGGTTAGAATAATCTTACAGCTGGGCATAGAACTCCTACAATTCTAGCACTTCGAAGGCAGAGGCAAGTGCATCTCTGTGAGTTTGAGTCCAGCCTAGTCTACAGAGTGTCCTAGGACAGACAGGACTGCTACAAAGAGAAATCCTGTCTCACAAAACTAAAAGTAAATTAATAAGTAATAAATAAAAATTAAAAAAATAATCTTACCAGTGCTTGCTATGAGGAGTCAAGGATAGGAGCTACAAGTGTATACTACTCTTGTTCTTTCGCTGTGGTAATATTTCAGAGAGAGGGGCAGTTGTGATGTAAAGTGGGTTCATAGGCAGAAGATCAAGTGGGTAGCAATGTGATAGTTTAGCCAAATGGAGATTGGCAGTGGGCAGTGGGGATGGAATTCAGACAAAAGCTATGCTGGGCTCCAGATGGTGGTAGTTCTTTTCTCACCCAGCTGTGAACCTGTGACTGTAGAAAATGGCAGACACGAGATAAAATATGACAAGGAAGTCGTCAAGAGTAAAAGGACACAAAGGCAGGAAAGTGCAGAAGCAAGAACTCCAAGAGGGGCAACAAAAACACTGCTTGTTCAGACTGTGCTTCAGTGCTTCCTCCGGTAGCCTGCTGAACAATATATGAACAGCAGATGGAAAAGTAAAAATCGCCTTGAAGCCTACAGTCTTGTGTCTTCGTTTACTTTTATTTCCCTTTACAGATTTCTGTGATGCCCATGGCTTTCCTGGCTGTGGCATATAAGAAAAGTGTTCAGATGCCTAAGAAGGGTGTTCAGGAGGTAGCTTGAAGGAAACAATTCAATCTAGAACTTAAAAATGAGGTCACATTTGGTTAAACTATGTAATCTGAACTCCAGTAAGTCCTAGGCTTGTGTCAGTCCTGCAGACATAAGAAAGACCACCAACTACAAGTTTGGACCAAATTAAAGCAGGTGGTTGTTTTTGAACAGAGAACTGGCCAGTGACTGTCTCACTCAATAAAAGGTTTAGGAGAATAGCAGCAAGTCAAGTTTCTGTGCCTCTTTAATAGAGAAAAACATCTGCAATCATGGGTACGGAGATAAGATGAAGTGGCTAGGAAAATGGGTCATAGAAGAATGGGTTCAGATCATTTCTGAGAGTAAAGGGCCCGGAGGATTGGTTCACAGTTAGCTGCTAGTTCAAAGTAAATCAGTTAAGTTGATCATATTCCAGGAAACAGAAACTTAAATTTTACAGTAGACAGAAACCTACCTAACCGTGGCTCCTAGTTACAAAATGGAATCAGGCTGGTTTCTCATCCCTTCTTATCTTTTGTGTCCTTGTCAAATCCATGATAGAAAATTGTCCATTTCTAGCTGATCTAAGGGTTAATAATGGCAGTGGAGGGCAAGTATCTTAACATTTTCTATTTGGCCACATATGAAATTTGTAATGCATAGGAAGATGCATGGCCTAACTGTGGGGAGTATTAGGACAAGGATTAGGGGATCTGCAGTGGATGAAACAAGGGTAGTTAGCCAGGGAGATAAGTTGAACAGTGGCTGGTACCAATTCTTTCTCCCCTGCTCGCCTGAGTATTTAGTTTCAAGATTGTTTCTTACCATAGCGAGGGTCTCTCTGATGATACCTGATTGGTTGGCATAAAGCCATCGGGTTTCTCTTAATGCCACACATAATCTGCTGTTTCAGGAAGAGCAGTTGGGCAGCCTTCTGTTTTGTAGAACTATTTCTGCCAGAGAGTCTGCTTGATGGTCTAGTTTAGAGGCTGAATCTTCTAAGGATTCCAGATCCTTCTTTATTTGGTAACTTACGGCACTAAATCCTTGATCCTGTAGGACGAGGGCTAATGTTTCTATTGCTGCAGATCCTGAGATTCTTGCAGACAGTAGGAGTGGAACTAATATGGGGGCCACACATCTTTGGTGAGAGTGGCCCAGGGCAATATTCAACTGAAGGCAGCCAGGGCTCCCCTCATAAGTAGACACTTTAGGGAAAGATATGGGTGAGAATACAGAGGAGTGGACTTTGTTCATGAGTTATTCAGGAGACTGGGATGCATTGAATGAGGCAATCTGTACAGGCCCGACAAGTGTCAGTGGGAGCTGGAAGGAGTAGCTGCTAACCTTTGCCATTTAAAGCATTTGGGTTTTTGATAGTAGTTATGCAGTTTAGATAGGAAGGAGTTAGCTCATTTGCAATCTGTGACATGATGCATACTTCCCATCCTTGTATGTTGCCAAATCTTGGTTTTCGTCAGGATCATTAGCAAGCATCAGTAGTAGCATGGGGCAAGGCAGTGAGTGATAGGTTACAAGCTATTTCTATGTAATGGGGGGTTAGGGTTAAGGAAGAGCCAGGAGTTTTGGGTCAGTTTTTGGGTAGGGTGGTTAAGAAAAGAAAAGGTGGTGGTTAGCATGGTCAGTAGGGGAACTTCAGTAGCACAGGTGGTGTGAGTTTGTTCAGGTGAGGTGGGGACAGATAGAATAATAGCAGTTAATTTTTAGGTGGCTGCTCAGAGACGGGGCGGGGGGACAGGGTGACTGAAGACTGGTGAGAGAATATCACTGAGGCCTGTGGGCTTAGTATTTCTGATAGAGCTTTATCTGGATGGTAATGGAAGTACTGTGGTCTGCTCCAGTGTGTATAGCCTAATTCACAAAGTCATCCCTGCATTCCATTTGGTGGTCCTAGCATATATGCCCCAAAGTTTAACCCTTTCTATGGTTACCTGTAGTCTCATATCTACAGTATGATATGGGGTATGGCAGTAGTCTCATATCCCCAAGTCTCAGTGGGATTGGGGGTTATGTAAGGTACTGATCCACCTGTTGAACTATAACTGTGACAATAGTCTCCCATCTCCAGGAAGCACAATGATAGTTGCCATTTCTGTGGCCATCCCCAGCTGTGGTATCTGAGCAAACATAGACCAGGGTGCCCCTCAAGTTTTTCTCTAGTTGCAGATGGTCATCCCCAGTGGCTCTACCCTGCATGGGCCAGAAGTCAAAGACCTGACAGTAAGATGCTTTTAGGCCTTGGGTTGTAATTGTGCCCAATATTTGTCCAGAATTAGTCAGCCTTAGCTCCCATTGCCAAGTGAGAGGCTTGTGGAGACTGCCAAAGCTCAGGGACCTGAATAACGTGTAACAGGCAAGCATACGAATTTTCATGATAGATGTAAAGTGAAGGCAAAATTGGATTGCCAGGAAAATAATCAAACTTCAGAGGATCTAATCTGGTATAGGAGGTGCTTCTTCATTTGTATTGCTTTCATTGGTTGAATAAAGAAAATTGCCTTGGCCTTTTGATAGGGCAGAAATCAGGTAGGCGGAGTAGACAGGATGGAATGCTGGGAGGAAGAAAAGTGTGGCAGACGCCATGATTCTCCTGGCCAAGATGGATGCTGCTTAGACTCATGCCGGTAAGCCACAGTCAAGTGGCGATACACATTAATGGAAATGGGTTAATCAAGATGTGAGAGTTAGCCAATAAGAGGCTAGAACTAATGGGCCAGGTAGTAATTAAATAAATACAGTTTCTGTGTAATTATTTTGGAAGTTAAACTAGCTGGCGGCTGGGAGCCAGACGGAAGGACGCAGCCCGCGCTCCTCTTACTACACTAATCTTTAGAGGACTCTTCTTAATCACTGTTCTTCTCTAACGGTTAGTCTCTCCTGTTGTAGCATCCTCAGGTGCCTTCCTGCGATGTGAATGATGGACCTAGGCAAGAATGCCAGCAACCACAACAACAGTGGGCATGTGGAAACCCATGGTGGAGGGACCTTTCTGCCTCAGTTTAAGACGATAAGGTTTTACTTTACTCCAGCACAGGATCACCAGGTTGAAGTGGATGGTGAGGCAGGCATTATTCAACAGGTTGTACATCCTGGACCTAACAAAAACTTATACAAAGTTAATTGTAGTCCCTTCAAGGATTCAGTGACTGGGGAGTCTGTTAACAGCTCTTAATGCACCAGGAAGTGGTCATCCATAGACTATCTTATATAGAATTAATTTTCCCTATTGGGCATACAATGATCTGCCTACTCATGCTCCTCAGTCCCCCTTTGTTGCCCTTTGTCTTTGTCTAGTACAAGGGTTTGGCAATTTCACCAAACCCAGGTGTCCAGAGTCAGCAACATCCAATGACCTCCAGGACTACTCTTTTTTTTTTTTTTTTGTGGTTGGAGTAAGGATTTTTATTATGGCCTCAATGCTGGCTTTTCACAATAACATTTTTCCTTCTTTTATATTCATATCCCAAATAGGTAACCTGGAGCGAGCAATTCTGAACTTTCTTTTTAGGGACTCAGTAGCCTAATTGAGCCGAGGTTTCTATGAGATCCCCAAGTAGCTTTTAAATGGTTCTCTTTGTACTTGACAGCTAGCAATAAGCCACATATGTGTGGAAGCAAGGTAACTTCTGGGTACTCACTGCAAAAATGACGTAAGTACTGCTTCGGTGTGGTAGGGTGGGTAGTGTTGTCAAAGATGGTTGAGAAACATTTGAATCCTTGAAGTAATCAGGTTCAGGCCAAGTTTGTTCCAAGTTCAGGACTGGCCCATTCCAATGCAAAGATGAGCTGGCTTAATTTTGTCAGAGGAATGAAGAAAAATTCATCTTTCTAATTCAGTGCAGTTTAGAATCTATAGTGTAGACTTTTTTTTTTTTTTGTTTGTTTCGAGACAGGGTTTCTCTATAGCCCTTAAAAACTTCCCTGGAAATAGCTCTTGTAGACCAGGCTGGCCATGAACTCACAGAGATCTGCTTGCCTTTGCTTCCCAAGTGCTGGGATTAAAGGTGTGTGCCACCACCACCAGGCCTATATTGTAGACTTTACGCTCAGGTGGCAGTATGTTAAGCAGAAATGAAGGGTTAGTGACAACTGGAATGATGATTTCCACCCATTTTTCACTTTCCTTATATCTTGTACTGGTCTATATCCTGGGTTCCAGGCTTTTGAACTGATAAAGGGGAGTATTCCAGGTTGACAGGCATGGAGTGAGTATGCCTGCCTTGAGGAAGTATGAGATATAAGTTTTTATTACTCTTTGGCATCTGAGATGATAGCGGACTTTTTTAGTAGGATGGGCATGGCCCCCAAGTTATATGCCACTATAATTGGTGCCATGTGTTTGGCCAGACCTGGAGGATTATCTTCAGCTCATGTGGGAACATCCTGGTTCCTTTAATACCCCCTGGGAGGTTTGCATTGGGCTCTGGAAGAGTATGCACTCGTTAGTTATTGGACAGGTTATGGATAGAACCTTAGCTGGGCTCCCCAGTTGCAGTGTAGGTGCACCTCTTGAAAAGGAAATGGTGGTCTGGAGCTTATGTAAAAGGTACCTACTGTAATTATTCAGCCACAGATAAGGCTGCACTTCTGGGTTCTAAAGGCAGGCACCTGTGGGTGGACCATTGGTCATGCCCCATGTGACCCATGTGCATGCATGAGTGGTTACCTCCACGTGCGACTCAACTAAAACCCTTGTGCGTATGAGTGGGTCACCTGCCATCTGCATCATCAGCATGTGATGTAGCCACGCCAAACCCTTGTGCACATGTGCTAGGCAGCCTTTAAAAGCTGGACGCGCCATCTTTGCTCTCTCTCTGTACACCATTCCCAGACCTGTGTGCACTTTCCCCTCTAATAAACTCCTAAGTGGGTTTGTTCATGTTTTGTGTTTTCTTCTCATTCGTGTCGGATCATTTCATTGGTGCCGAGACCCGAGAGACTCTTCTGTCCCAAGCCCCTCTCCTGGGGTTTGAATCAAAACTGGGGACCTTCTCGAAAACAACCCATGTGTTCCATATGCTTGAGCGCAACTTCTCCGAACAACACCGGCTTCGATTGGTGAGTCTTCATTTTCTGGTCAGCTTAACCATTTCTCCGAACCCGAAGAATTGACTGTTGAGCTCCCGACAACCCTCTGGAGTTCCTAGAGACCGGGGTACCGCCCCCAACCACGGTCTTCAAGGCCACGGTTATTCCCTTCATTGACAATCATCTGTGGTTTGCTTCTCTTAGTTAAAATTGTATTTGGAACAGCCTGGGGCCAACCCACCTGCGACTGAGGGCCCAGGGTCCCTCAGATCTTTCTTTCTCTTTTTTTTCCATTTCTTTTTCTTTCCTTTTTTTCCCTGAGGCTGCTTGGAGCGGCCTCTGGCCTCTCTGGGTTTGAGTCACTGACCGGATCCAGCCAGGCCCTACCTTCCCACTCGTGGCTTGAGGGGACACCCACATGAGTCTTGCGAAGGTTGTGCTGATTCACAGCCAGCCCACAGTCAAGAGACATCTTACTGTGTGAGCCTTGAAGTGTCGCTGCTTTGTGGGTTTGCATAGCTTTGACCATGGGAAGCAAACCTTCCAAACCTATCAATCCAGCCTCTCCCCTGGGGTGTCTTTTAGAGGCCCTAAAGCCTCAGACATTAATGCCCTACCTTCAGATTCCCACACTTGTCCACCTTTGTTCAAAAACTGGCCTCATTACAATTTAGATGGCAATCTAAAGTGGCCACCTAATGGCACCTTTAATCCCAATATTTTACGGGGACTTTCTAATTACTGTCAGCGCACAGGCGAATGGAAGGAGTTTCCCTACATCCAAGCCTTTTTCTATTTAAGCTCTAATTTTAAGCCCTCTGTCCTTGCAAACTGTTCACCTGCTCACATGTTCCTGGCTATGCCATCTGTGCCTGAAGAACCCCCCACTTCCACTCTGGACCCAGCTAATGAACTTCCGCCTTTTCGACCTCAGCAGGAAGCTACCCCCATTCCCTCAGCGTCTACCCCTGTCTCTCTAGTCCCCTCAGCCCCAGCTCCTATGCTGGTCTCTTTAGCTCCTGCAGCCCCAGCTTCTATGCCAGTTCCATACCTCCTGCTGCCTCACCACCTCCCGCTGCTTGCTCTTCAGCTCTCTCCCTCCCCACCTGCTCTGACAGCCCCGCTGAATTATTCTTCCTCTCTGGTGCCGGCCACAGCAGCCGCCCTGCTCTGGCACCCACCTTTACCCCTCCTCTCACATGCTCATGTGCTGCTATGGAACCTAACCCTAACCACGCCAAGCCCGCTACAGTTCTCCCGTTGCGAGAGGTGGCTGGTGTAGATGGGTTGAGTAGGGTACATGTTCCTTTTTCACTCTCAGAACTTTCCCGTATAGAAAAAATACTGGGCTCCTATATGTCTAATTCAACCACTTTTATAAAACAATTCCAATATCTTACCCAATCTTATAATCTCACCTTTCATGACATCTATCTAATAACCTAGTTCCTGAAGAGCACAGGTGAGTTTGGGAACAGGCCAGACTACATGCAGATGAGATTCACCAAACTCTTGCCTCTCACCCTCCCAGAGCAGAGGCAGTCCCAGAGCAAGAGCTACACTGGGATTATAATACTCCAGGTAGGATCATAGGTGGGGACCAGTTTTTGACTTGCCTCCTGGTAGGTCTCTGTAAGGCTGCCCTCAAGTTGGTAAACTATACTAAGCTCTCAGAGACCATTCAAGATACGAAGGAAAATCTTTCTGCATTTTTGGAATGCCTCACAAAAGTTCTGTTACAGTATACTAACTTAGATCCAGAAACTACAGAAGGCAGACAGTTACTCATGACCCACTTTTTTAATCAGTGCTCCTCTGACATTAGGGCTAAGCTTAGACATTAGGAGAAAGGCCCCTTGAACCTACAGGCAGAAGTCCTAGAGTTGGCTTTTAAGGTGTACCATGTGAGAAATGACAAAGGCCGCAATCACTGTCACTTGTTAACTATGGCCTCCTGATCGGCTGAGGTGACAGACTGCCCCGATCCATACTGTCCGTGCTGCTCCCTTGCTCCCCATGGCTTGAGAACCTCCAGGTCCGTGTTTCAAATGTGGTAAAACCGGTCACTCGGCCCGAGAATGCCCTAATCCTCATCTTAGTCCCATGAGACCTTGTCCGAGGTGCTATAGGGAAGGTCATTGGGCAGTTGATTGTCCTCCTGCACATAGTGGCATGGAGACATCGGACCCAGAAAATTCCCAAGTTGACGTTCTAGGTCTGGCCATAGATGAATGAGGCTACCCGGGCTCCTTTGACCCGACCACAACTGCCATCTGCAACAGGGAGCCGCGGGTAATCATCCCAGTATCAGGATGGCAAAGCTGAATAATTGGTCATCAAATGTAAAGGGTATAAAGGAATAAATGGTAATTTTAGAGGATATGAAAGTGAAACTTGAAATCAGTTAATTGTCTGTACAGGATGGTTATCAGGTTCTCAGTGAGTGACAAATTATCAAGTATCTTATCAATTTCTTAGATCCATTTTTTTACATCTAGGTTTTTACAAATTTTTAGATTAATGATAATCGCTTTGGAATTATTTTGAAAAGCTATGCTTACCATAAATGGGAAAAGATCCAAGCTATCATTGTGGAAAAACTACTCTATTGCAACTGCATCAAGATTTAGTAGGAAGATTAAAAAGTAAAATCAAAACAAAACAAAAAATATGTGATTATGATATATAACTCTCAGTGGTTACAATTTGGTAGCTGTTGTGGCTCAGGTGCCAAACTATATGTTTTATATTGCTTTTGATGAATTTTCTATTGTATGATTAACAAATAAGATCATTCTAGTATTTATGTGAAGTCATTTAACTGGTTTATATTAAAGTGCTCTCAGAAATTTAATATATTTTGTCTAAATAAAAATACTTAATAATTATATTGTTAAACATAAGCAAGTCTACTTGCTGTAAACAAAGAGGGGAAGACACACAAAGGCTCTTTATAACTGACCCAATCTGTGCCACAGTAGAAAGATGATGCATGGATATTTCTTTGAATCATAAATGTAGCTTAGATTTATTACAACTTTAATGGCTATTACTAGACTAAGGCTTAGATTTTACAAAGCACAATATTTCAGTTATAGGGAAAGTTAATGAGAAGGCTTTTGTTTGAAAATGTGTTGTCTAGCTTTCTTTAGTTATGGCCAAATTATCAGAGAGACAGTTAAAGGGAGAAATTATTTTTCTATTGGCTTATGGTTTCAGAGCTTTCAATCCATAGTCCTTGCTTCAGTGGGAAGGAGAACATTATGACAGCAAGAACATATAGCAAAGACAGGAAGCAGATTGAGAGGAATTGGTGACCAGGCATGACATTCAAAGTCATTTTTCCACAGACCAATTTTCCCTAGATAGGCACAATCTCCTAAATCCTACCCTGTCACCCCCAAAACCTTCAATATATTAAACTATGTGGAATAAATTTATTATAATTTTATATTTTTGAGATTATAATATAATATTATCATTTCACCCCTTCACTTTTTTCCCTCCAGCCTATTATATGTACCCCTTTACCCTGCTCTTTTCCCTTTTCTTGGTTCTCATATGGTCATGCCCATCTATGCATTTAGTATACTTCTAAGAGTCTCTGAAATCCTAACAATCCAACATTGCCCAATGTCCAAGTCCAAAGTATACTCTTAGAATTCAGTCAAACTCTCACCTGTGAACTCCTGCAAAACTGCAAACCATGTTACATAACAAGACACATTTAAGACCTGTGTATAAGACCCAATGGCATGCAGTAAGTATTCCTATTCCAAAATGGATGAATAGAGAGGCGTAGAGAGGAAGACAGGACCAAGAAAAGACCAAAATCCATCATATTAACATTAAATCTTATAACTCCATGTTTAGAAGCCAAGATACATGGCAGCATGATGTGAGTGTCCCAAAGGATTGGGCATCTCACACCTCAGCCTTGCTATTTGTGACATTAATCTTTCTTTCAGGCTGCCACAACTCACTACTTATATCTCTCCTTCAGACATTCTGCATACCTATTCTACATTCTCATATTCTAGTGCTAGGGTTTGCTCTCAGAACTTTCTGTTTTCATGTGCTGCGTTAATGATCACGGGATGCCTGAAAGAATGCTCATCCTACTGCATATTTTCTAGCCTTTCAGTTCTTCTGTTGAAATATAGGTGGGGGCCTACATAGTCCTGTAACTTTAGTTCTTTGCGACTGTAAAAACAGTGTCACATGGACACAGCAGGGTCTCGTTCAGGAGCTCCTAGGAACTGTGGTTGAAGTAGCCTCTGAACATTTGAATGATGAACATGGGAAATCATGGACAATTTGATGTAAGCTCCCTTCTAAAATCAGTATCTTTCAAATAGCTTAAAATCTAGTGGCTTTATTTTCAAAGCAAATTCTTTGACATGAACAGAAACATTTACATCTTTGAATTGTGATATGTGGGATCTGAGAATTTTTGAGAAGCTCTTATGACATCTATCCTCTTTTCCCAGTACAATATACTTGGCCTATTTCTAGTGGCAATAATCTCTTCAGAAACCATGAATCTAAGCTGCAACATTGTACAGTATTTTAAATTAAACTAGAAAAGTACTTAAAAACTTTCTGTTACACTTTTTGATCATAATTCTAATTGTCAATTTGACTAATTTCTGGTAAGATTAATTAAGCTACAATCTGATTTTTGAATTACCTTGAAGCATATCCTGCCATATTAGTCTGTCAATATCAAACCCAACTTTCCACAAAGGAGATGGAAAAAATGTGGACAAGTTGTTTGCCAAATAATAACATAACTGGTTTCACGTCAAATTTTCCTAGATGTTCATTCACATATGAGGTCTTATGAACTATAAGCACAATCCTTAATGTCTGAATTATTGATATTCTGGTCCTTTGCACTTCCACTAAAATTTCTCATCAAAGTCCACTTTTATCTCCTAAGGTTTCTTTATGCTGAATCTCGAAACTTTCCCAAATACATTCTGTGAAATAGTTCCACCTTGCATAAACCATTTATAAGAGAAATGATTTATTTTGCCTCATGGTTTCAGACTACAGTTGCTGACTTTTTTGATTCTTGTTAATGTTGAAACAGAGCATCAGGACGCCAAAAGAATGCAGCAGAAACTACTTATTCATGGCAGACAGGGTAAAGAGAAGGCAAAAGGTCAGGTCCATGAATTAGAGTATCTGTTGACTATATAAATTGAGGCAATGCATATTCTCACATCCTTTTCTACTTCAGCTATTCTTTAGTTTTAATTTATAAAAGTGTGTGTGTGTGTGTGTGTGTGCATGTGTGTGTGCACATGCACATGTGACTGCAATGTCTTGAAGCTAGGAAATGGCATTGGGTCCTGCTTAGCATTGCCTGATATTGGGTTTTGGGAAACTTTTGTCTTCTGGAAGAGCACTTGACGTTTTTAACCACTGATGCATTGCATTGCCGATAGCCTCTGTTTTTATTAAGGAAGAAATCTTTCCTTCGCCAATTTTATTCTAACACTCAGATATTCAGGATCATAAAGAGCAAAGGAAATTTAATTAGAGTTATGTAATCATAATCATTAAATATCAAAATAAGATCTCAAAAGAGTCTGCGAGACATTCTGCAGGATACAAAAGAAAGTGACTAAACTATATTTAAATTTCCTGCTTCATGGAAAAGTCTGCTAAATACTATAGGCTGAAGATGAATACCCCAACGATACAGAGAAACTTTGGGTGACTGTCCAGACAGCGCGATGTCTCTGTCATTTATTGAGTTTTGGAAGTTGCTTAATTCTTGTTTACTTAGGTAATATTACATCCTTCTAAAATCTTTGATGGAGTTAAAAAATGGATAGTTATAGTTTTCCTTTGTTATGATAAAAGGTAAAATAGATATAAATATTGTAACTGTAATTCTTACTAGATAACTGTTTTGTTATATGTAATTTTACTATGTTAAAATGAAAGCCTTTCTTTTTTGTTTAAACAGAAAAAGGGGAAATGGTGTAGGAAGTCCTTCTGTTTGTGTGTTGCTTTCATTGGTTGAATAAAGAGACTGCCATGGTTTTTTGATAGGGTAGGACTTAGATAGGCAGGGAAAAGAGAACAGAATGCTGGGAAGAAGACATAGAGGCAGAGAGAGCCGCCACCATGAAGTTGCAAGGTCAGACATGCTGAGTCTTTCCTGGTAAGCTACGATCTCATGGTGACATACAGATTATTAGAAGTGGGTTGAATCAAGATGTGAGAGTTAGCCAATAAGAGGCTAGAACTAATGGGCCAGGTAGTAATTAAATACAGTTTCTGTATAATTATTTTGGGGGTTAAGCTAGCCGGACGGACAGGAGCTGGGCGGGCCAGGACTGCGGCCTGCCCACTCCTCCTCCATACTACAAAAAACACTCTTAACAATAACCACAAATGATGGAAAATATCTTGATGTAACTCTAACCAAGAAAGTGAAAGAAATTGAAGAAGTCATCAAAAGACAGAAAGATTTCCCATGCTCATTGATTGGTAGGGTTAATAGTAAAAATGATGATCTTCCCAAAAGCAGTCTACAGAGTAAAGCAATCCCCATCAAAATTCCAACACAATTATTTACAGAACTTGAAAGAACAATACTCAACTTCATATGGAAAAGCAAACACTCAGAATAGCTAAAATAATCCTGTACAAAAAAAAAAAACCCACATACACACACCAAAATCTTCTGGAAGTATCACCATCACTGCTTTCAAGCTGTACTACAGAGCAATAGTAGCAAACTCTTTGGGTGAATGCTACCACAAGAGTTTTAATTCTCATTCTGACTGGAACACCAGGGCCTTGCCTCTTAAACTATTTGGCCCATTGGGTATCAATTCAGTAAAATTAATCATCCGCTTACCAGCTATTCCTCTTTAGAGCAGGATGAGTCCAAGATCTGACTCATTCACTAAGACTAGAGGGGAATGTAACAAGGCTCCAGGCCGTAGCACAACCGACTCCGTGGTGGAGGTACCATTCCTGCCATAAAACACAGCACATAGACAGCATCACCTGCCAAAATAAAAACAAAACCTAGCCCACCAAAGCTCATACTTCCAAGAAAGGGCTCTAGCAGGCTTGAGTATGGCAAACATAGACCGGGCAGGTCTTTCCCTTTCTCTTTCCCTCTCCCTTGTTAAACCATTAAATTACATTCCTAAGTTAGTCATCAAGGTCTATTTGGCCACTTTCTTATGCCTGATTCATTTCTGAAGCTGATCACTAAGGTACAACTATCAAAATATCAAGGTTCAACAATAAAAACCCCATTTGACTAATCTAATTAACATGCCCAACCCACCCTAGCTCATTCCAACACAGACCTTGCTGTAGTTTCTACCTGATTCCGATCAGCCACCTTGTCTTTTTCTCTTATCTAATAAAGGATCTCTTTTCATTTGGAAGTTGGTGTTTGGGTGTGGCCTGTGCCTAATCCAGGGTACAGAGGGGAACACCCTGAGGTGCATAGGACCCTCCACTAACATTGCTTTTTTTTTGGTTGCTGTGGTTCCACTTCTGGATAACTGTTCCTGTGACTGATGTATAACAACCAAGAATTTGGTTTTTGTGCTTAAAAGCTCATCTCAAGAAAGGCTTGGTGCTACACTGGGATCCTGAACACCCAGTGTAATCGCCAGCTGACTAATAAAGACTTTCTATTGGCTTAAACCTTTGTCCAAGTCATCTTTTCTGCTGTATACTCTACAACACTAGTGTTCCAGACACTAAAGTCTATCTCTCGTCTGTGAGTTGAATATTGTCTGCTTCAACAGTATCCACTGGTTAATAATATGTGGTTACAAAACATAAACCTGTTAAGAACTGATTGGTTTAGGGAGTAAACAAACTCTAATATTACTGTGTATGCTAATATGTTAGTTATTTTGAGTTGGAATGGAAATAAAAAGAAAACGTAAGCAAACATAGTGATTAGTGTCAGGATTTTAGAAAAAAGTAGAGGAGATGGCAATACATAGGGTTAAGAATCATAAGCAAAGGAAAAGATAAGGTAGAGATATGGGGGTTTAGGTTAATGCTAAACTAAAAAGAAGGATATATACTCAGGTATCATAAACCAGGTTAAATACTGGGCTTTGGAAGCTGTAACAGTAAGTAAAAAGAGAAAGTAAGAAGAAAATACTAATGGAAAAAAATAGAAGCTTAAAGGCAAGAAAGAGAGATAGAGAGGTACAGATGGAGGAGGGAGAGAGAGACAGGGAGACACAGAAAGAGCAAGGAAGGAGAGGGAGAGAGCACAAGA
>PVIU01017997.1:0-40265 GCA_004026605.1 Ondatra zibethicus
GAGGAGGAGAAGGAGGAGGAGGAGGAGGAAAGAAAGAAAAGAAAGATATCTGAAAAATTCCTCAAATATTTAAAAACTAAACAACAAACTTCTAAGTAACTATGGGTCAAAGGGAAAAATCCTGTTTTATAATGGACTTTGCAATAAATGAAAATAAAATGGCACATCGAAGGTGTGTAAGGTTGGGCAGGAACTGTACCTAAATGAAATATGGAGCACTATCACTTAATCAAAAACCAGGAAATTCCTCGGGCCCTCACGTCCTCCCTAGAAAAGGAAAAAGAGGAAAGAAAATCAATACTAACCTCATCAAAAGGCAGGAACTAGGAATGGTGCTAATAGATCAGTGGAAGGGAGGGATGAAAGAAAAGGTCAATGAAAACAGAAGAGGCATTCACAAAGATGAGTCAGAGTAGATACCCCTTGGCAGAGCGCTCTGGGAAGAGAGAAGAAGTAAGTCACCAAACTCAAAGCTAGAGAGGGATGCTGGTGCCAACCCACAGGCAACAAGACAGTTACAGGCTATCGGGAGCAACTTTACAACACAGAGGAAATGGGGACAATCACAGACATGTACCACCACTGTGCACATAAGAATAAACAGATTAAGAGGTGGCTCAGCAGTTAAGAGCACTGGTTGCTCTTGTAGAGACCGCAGGTTCAATTCCCAGCACCCACACGGTGGCTCACAGCTGTAACTCCAGGTTCAGGGTGTTCTGACACCCTTCAGGCCTCTGCAGGTAATACACACAGGTGGGTAACATACATACATACATGCATACAGACAGACAGACAGACAGACAGACACTCACGCACATAATATAAACCCTTTAATAGAAGAATAGACAGATCATAAGAGCTTCCCTGCTTTGTGTCTATTAAAGAAATTGAATTTGTACTTAGAAAGCCATGTCACAAAGACACAATTCCATCAATCATTTGAGAAAGAAACAAAACTAGTTTTTCTCAAGTTTTTCTAGAAACCTAAAGAGGGCGTACAGTTTCAGCCCACCTCTTGAAACTAGCCTGGAGGCTGCAGCCAGACACTGTGGTCCTAATTGTCTGTGCTTCTGCGATTTAAAAAAAAACAAAAAACAAAACAAAACAACAACAACAAAAAACTCAACAAAGAACAAAGAGTTCTTTAGGGAAGAAATGGTTTATCCCTACAATTCCAGGCTACAGTCTATAAAAGCAGGGATTCAAGGCAGGAACTTGAAGCATCTGGGCCTAAACCATCCACCGTCAAGAGCAAATTGACTGAATGCATTCATGCTGCTTACTGTTCAGCTTCCTCTCTCCACTTTTACACACAGTCTGAGACCCAGTTTCGGGGAACGGTGCTGCCCTCAGTGGGCTGGGCCTCTCACATCAATAACATAATCAAGACTGTCTGCAACAGACATGCCCACGGGATCTAGACAGTCCCTCATTGATACTCCTACCAGGGGATTCTAGACAATGTCAACCTGACCATTAAAAGCAACCATTACACTCGCATCGGAAGAATCATGGAGTGGAACATGAACATAGCTACGAATATGCTTAGCAAACTTTTTGCATATCAAGGGCAACAGATTACAGAACCGATCGTATACTGTGGCTGAAGGGGATTTTTAAAGGAATGGGAGGTTCATTTTACAGTGAGAACCAAATAACGCCATTAGATACACTGAAAGCATAAAGGGGAAAGCAGGGGGCCATCTCCATAGGTGCAGGAGACTCCTCTGGCAAGATTTGACATCTTATTTCTTAAAACTACCCTCACAAGCCAGATGGTGGTAGCACACGCCTTTAATCTGAGCACTCAGGAGGCAGAGGCAGGCGGATCTCTGTGAGTTCGAGGCCAGCCTGCTCTACAGGGATAGTTCCAGAACAGGCTCCAAAGCTACACAGTACAGGCATCTTTGGCTGTCTAACCTTGCTGAGGCCCTCCTCCCCCAGCCTTCTTAGGAAAGCAGAGAATATACAGTGACGGGCAAGGGGTCAGCCATGATGAAATAATACTGTTTTTCCTCCAAGATGCCAAAAAGGAGACTGAAGTACAGGCCATTTGGGTTCCAAACCAGACAAAGCTGACACACAGACTCTCCCATTTGGACGGGTCCCGAGGTGGCTTCCAGAAAAGCAGAGGGTGGCTCTGTCTGACCTTGCCCCCAGAAACCACAGTTCATTCCTGAATGAGCATTCCTTTCTCTCCCCCACATTCCCATTCCTCCCCGAAGCAGTATCCTGAAAAGAACCCTCCTAGGAATCCAGCCTCCAGGAGGGGCCAATACCCTTCCCACATCTCCAGGCCTTCTCCATCCTGGTCTTCTTGCCGTCCTAAGGCACAGCCTCTGTAGTCAGCTGCTGCTCCTGCTGAGGCGGCCAAAAGGCGGCTGATGTGGGTGGGATGGAAGGGCCTGGAAACGCTATAGTCACTCTGACCTCAGTTGTCCCAAAGACAACCAAACCTTCGCATCAGCCTGCAGTGGGGTCTTAGGCTAAGTGGAGATCTCAGGAGCATGCCAGAAACACACAGAACAGGCTGCCAGGCTTCAGCAGCTGACACACTAAGGAGTAGGGGCTTGGGTGATACAGAGACTAGACAGGGCTATGTCAAGGAAAGAAGCCAGTGTGAATGAGGTTGGAACGCAGAAAGGTGGCAGGTGCTAGGGGAGGGACTGACAGGAGGGTCTTAGCCCTGAGTCTGCTCAGAGCTGAGAGCGGCAAAAACTAAGCATCAGTAGGAAAAAACAGAAAAAAAAATACCTAAACTCTCTAGACAGCAGAATACAGGACACCAACAAATAATACACGGAAAGAAAACAAGGATGGGCTTCTAGAAACAAGCAAACAGGAGCTTCTCTAGGGGATGAGTACACAGATCTGAGAAATGGGCCAATGGGAGCCCAAAGAAACCAAAGAGCTAATTCTGGAACTAATTAACACCATGGAAACAAACAACATGTTTGATACCGCCGCCTCTTCTTTCCAACAGCCCAGCGGCCTCCGTCAACCAGGACTTCACTGAAAAACGACACTGGCCAGAAGAGAGGCCACAAGTATTCTCACAGCCACCTGTGTGGCACACAGCATTTACACACACACCTTCAACCCATGCTGGCAGCAGGATTTCAAGACCCAAGCTGGAGTTCTTCTACTGGTCCTCACAGAAGGGTGCTGCCTCAGCCCCTCTCCCTTCCATCCCACATAGTCCACTTTCTCTCTTCCCTGGAGTTTCCTTCACAATATTGGCTCCAACCTTGGAGTTCTGTGAAGTCAACGTTTGGAGCTGATTTTTGTCTTTCAGTCACAACTTGACTAAAATTATACTAACCAGTTTCCTGACTTCTTGCATATCTATATATTCATAATGTCAGTTTAGCTGGGTATAAAATGATGCCACCTGTCTCCTCAGACTGGAAAGAATATGCAAGCTATACTGGGGAAATTGGGGAAAGGGATCTATTTTAGTAACTTTAATAGGAAAGGAAGTGGTGTTTACCACTTGACAACCCAAAGTCACTTGGAGAAAAGGGCCGTGGAGGGACTATTTTCATTGAGTTAATTAATATAGGTAGAGTTATTTTGACTGTGAGTGAAACCGTTCTCTAGACAGGAGGGCCTCAACTACCTGAGGCAGAGAAATGGAGCTGAGCATGCATCTTCCTCTGCTTCTAGACTGTGCATGCAATGAGATGAGCTGCTCAATGCTCCTGTTGCTTTGACCTCCTGCCACAAGGCACTATATCATGAACTGTGTGGGGGTTAGTTTTCTATCAACCTGACACAAGCTACGGCCATCCAGGAAGAGGGAATATCAACTGAGAAAATGCCTTCATTAGATTGCCCTATAGGCAAATCTGTGGGGCATTTTCATAATTACTGATTGGTGTGGAGGGGCCCAGCCCACTGTGAGCAGGTAGTCTTGGGTTGTGTAAGAAAGCAAGCTGAGCAAGTGTAAGCAGATTTCCTCCATGCCTCCTAACTCTTCTTGCTTGAGTTCCCACACTGACTTTTCTTCAGTGATGGGCTGTAATCCGGATGTGTAAGCCTAAGAAACCCTTTTCTCCAGGGTTTGGTCACGGCTGTTATCAAGCAACAGAAGACGAACCAGGACAAACTGTGAGCTACAATAAACTTACTCTTAAGTTGCTTTTGTCAGAGAGCTTTATCACAGCAACAGGAAATGAGTCTAAGACCTCTGGGGAGACTGACTGGGAGGCTGTCTCTGAGTAGTTATCTGTGAGTTATGAGGACAGATGAGTGTACCTGCTTCATGCAGGGAGGAAGTTGCAGGGCTGCGGGGCAACACACGGCTGAAGGGTCAAGAAGCTGCGTGCGGGTTGCAGTCTGTCTATTAGTGGGGTGGGCATCTTGCCACAGAATCTCAACTATGCAGCAAAGCTAGAAACATCTGCCTCAGAGGGTGACAGGAGAATTTCATGGCGAGAGATTTACACATGCATTGAGCAAGGTCCCTGGAATCCAGAAACTGAAAATCCCAGTGGGTGCCACGTTCCTCTTTCTGAACTCTGTGGCTGGAAGCTCTTGTGAGCAGCTTCCCTGGAAATAGGGCTCCCCGTGGACCCATCGGACACAGCAGCCCTCCCAAGGCTGTTCTGACACCAGGCAAGGTTCATGCACCAACATTAAAACGGCTTGGTTGGGTTCCTAAGAATCACTGTTTTGGAGGGCAGGAGAGACAATGTGGTAGAGAAGTTAAGGAGGCTAGCTGCTCTTCCAGAGGACACAAGTTCAGTTCCAACACCATGTCCAGAAGCTGTAACTATAGCTCCAGGGGTTCCAACACCTCTTCCAGCCTCCCTGGGCATGGCACACACACGATGCATACCCACACTGATATACACATAAATAACAATAAATCTCTTAAAAAATTACTGTTCTTCCACCAAAGTGACGCCCATGTGTTTGTTGGACATCACCCACAGTGTCCCCTCAAATTACATCACTATTAGTTTTCTATTTTATCTTCCATTTTTCAATTCTATTTTCTATGTCTCCTCCTTTTCTATTTTTATAATAAATTTTATTTTATTTTACATTTGATTCATCTGGATCCTTATAAGCAGGTGTTATGGTCAAATACATTCCCCAAAATGGCATGGGCTAGGAACTTAATCCTCAAATGCATCTGATGAAGGCACTGGAAGCAGAGCCCTTTGGGGAAGGTGAGGAGGGCTAGATCAGGCCATCGGAGTGGGGCTCCTGCGGCGAGACCGACAGCTTCGGAAAAAGAGAATAGCAGACTTGACTAGCACAACCTGCTCCTTCTCCCCATGTGATCCTCTCTGCCACAACATAATAGAGAGAGGAGCCCTTGCCAGATTCCAGAGCCACGTTCCTATTCCTCAGCCACCAGACCTATGAGACAAATAAACCTCCATTATGTATAAATTATCCAGTCTCAGATATTTTGTTACAACAAGAAAAAGATGACTAAAACAGCAGGTTTTGCAATTAAAAATACCCATTGTGATGGTTAATCTTGGCTCCAACTTGATGGGCTATAGGATTACCTAGAAGAGTATTTGACTGGGACTGTTTGAGGGTGCATTTCCAGAGAGTTGTAACTGCGAAGTGAAGAATCTCCCCGAATCTGGGTGATATGATCTTATGAACTGGGATCCAATATTGACTAAAAGTGAGAAAGCTTAAAAAGCATCAACATTCGCCTCTCTCTGCTTCCCGACTATGGACACAAGGATGTTCTTGACACCCAAGCTCCTGATGCTTTGCCACCTTTCACACCACAGTGGGGTTGCACCTTCAAACTGCGAGATAAAATAATGTTCTTTCTTAAGTTTTGTTGTCAGACTTTTGTCATAGCAACAAGAGAAACAGATGATCGAGAAAACTGGCGCCAGGAAGTGGAATTGCTGCTGTGGTCTACCTATCCGTGTGCTTGTAAGTCTATGGAACTGGTCTGTGGGAGGGCCAAGGAAAAATCTGGAGCCCTAGAATGATGCAAGCAGAACTCAGGGGGCTGTGTTGGCAGGAGTGGGCAGTGGAGGCCTCGCTCATGGGGAGTCAGAAGAAAACAAGGACTCTATCAGAACCTGGACTAGAGGCCATCTGTGTTACATTCTGGCAAAGAATGTGACTGTATTGCCCGTGTCCTGAGAACTCAAGAAAGTCTTAGTTCACAGGCCTTGTTTCTTTGGTGGGGACAGTTTCAGGGTGCAAGAGCATTCAGGACATGGCATGATTACTGCTGACTGCTCGTGTTTTGATTTACAGTGAGAGTCAACAGCAAATGAAACAGAAAGATATGAAAATGTACCATTTGCTGAGGAAAAGAGCACGAACCAGCTTAAAGTTACAGTCAGAGAAGATTCAGATAAACACCTGTAACCATTAAAGGACAACTGGGGACTTCCACTTTGCTGGGCTTGTGAAATCCTTTGCACAGCAGAAGCTTTTTAGCTCCATGAGATCCTGTTTATCAATTGTTGTCTTAGCATCTCTGCTATCAGCATCCTTTTCCTATACCAGTGAGCTCAAGCCTCTTCTTTACTTTTGTGTCTGTCAGGGTATCTGGTCTTATGATGATCCATTTGGATCCCTTGCTGATCCATTT
This sequence comes from Ondatra zibethicus, assembly GCA_004026605.1. Taxonomy (NCBI): domain Eukaryota; kingdom Metazoa; phylum Chordata; class Mammalia; order Rodentia; family Cricetidae; genus Ondatra; species Ondatra zibethicus. Next base: position 6,587 of record PVIU01017997.1, read on the forward strand.
GTGTGCCCGGTGACGATACGGACCCTTTCATTCTGGTGCAAGCAGCCAGCCAGTTTGATCAGCACCCGTAGTTGTACTGTTGCCTCTCTTCTATGTGTACAGGTACCTTCAGGTATCTGTAGGTGTGTGGAATTATATCTAAGTCTTCAATTCCATTAATCAGCATGTCTTTTCATGCCAACACCATAGTGTTTTTATTACTATAGCTCTGCTTTGTAATACAATTTGTTTTGTTTTGGCATTTTTTTTGTCTTCTTGATCTTTTATTTGTTTGTTTTGATTTTCATTTTTGTGTTTTTATGGGTTTTGTTTTGGTTTCATGTTTAAAAGAGAAAAAGAACATAAAGTCGGGTGAGTAAAGAGGTAGAAAGAATTTGGGAGGAGTTGAGGGAGGAAAAAAATTATCCAATATATCATATGAAAAAAACTTAGCTAAAAATATAAAGATCAAGCATATTTTGAAAATTGAGTCAAGTTATAAAGCTATAAAAGATAATTGAAAAGAAAATTGGTAGTGGGCACTGTAAAAAGGGGAAAAGTGGCGAAAAGACCCTTACCCTGGTGTGGGAGGCCCTTCTGTCTGTGGGTTGCTTTTTTTGGTTAATGAATAAAGAACTGCTTTGAGCCTATGGCAGGGAAGAACAGAACTAGGTGGGGAAAGCTAGGCTGTGTGCTGGGAGGAAGAAGGGCAGAGTCAGAGAGATGCCATGGAGCCGCTGGAGATAGATGTGCTGAAACTTTGCTGGTAGGCCATGACCTTGTGGTGATATACAGATGAATAGAAATGGATTAAATTAATATATAAGAGTTAACCAATGAGAAGCTAGAGCTAATGGGCCAAGCAGTGATTTAAATAATATAGTTTTGTGTTATTATTTCGGTTCTTGGTGACCGGGATGAATAAATGGCTCTCTCCTTGCGATATTCCCCAAGTAGTCTGAACTGAGAATACCACCCTAGGGATCCTCTACCCCAAAATGGCCAACTTGGGAAGTATTTCCCCAGGGTCAGCCTCCAAGACACACAGAAGTTGCTGTAACAGTGGTCCAAGGAGGCCAGACCACTTCTCAGCCTGACGACAGAATGTGGCAGTGTTGTGCACGTGACAACTAGTTTTGTGGGTGTGAAAGCTGCTAAGGTGAGGGTCTCGTAGAGGCTGTGGACAGTGGCATCTGACTCCCTACAGGGAGGCCCTGAGAGGCCACTGGATGATGTTGGGAAAGTGAAGCCTAAGTTGCAATGGTGACCCCGGGGATGGAGAGGCCAGGGCTGTGCGGTGTTCACCAAGGAAAGATGCAGGCATAGAGTGAGGCCAGCCAAAGCAATGGACTATGTATGCTGTAATTAGTGGAGCTGGGAGGGCGGGGATGCCTGAGTCCACTGGGACATGCCCCGTATGCTGGACAGAGAACTGAAGGGCTTGATGTTAGCCATTCTTGGTTTCATGGTTAAAAGTTTGCTGAAGTCTCAGAAAAGACTCTGAATGTAACACTTTCAATTAATATTGGAACTCTTAGGAGTTCTGAGGTGGACTAAATGCACTTTGCAGTGGGAGTGAACCTGAGGTTTTTCAGGCACCATGGGTAGAATGCCATGATTTCAAATTGTTTTCAAGTCAAGTTGACAAGGAATGGACTTGTGATCATTAATCTTGAATTTTAGTTAGATAGGCTTTAGAATCAGAAGACGCACTTCTGGGTATGTCTGGGACATGTTTCCAGAGGGCTTTAAGGAAAGAAGGAAGACCCAGCCTGAATGTGGGCTGGGGCTACACACTTAACAAAAGGGAAGAAAAAATAGAACTAAGCACCAGCACCCTTCACTTCGCTTCCTGCCTAGGGATGCAATGTGATCAGCCACTTCACACTCCTGCCCACAGCCAGAGCTGCTCTTGTGATCAGCCACTTCACACTCCTGCCCCATAGCCAGAGCTGCTCTTGTGATCAGCCACTTCACACTCCTGCCCTATAGCCAGAGCTGCTCTTGTGACCAGCCACTTCACGTTCCTGCCCATAGCCAGAGCTGTTCTTGTCATGACCAGCCACTTCACACTGCTGCCCACAGCCAGATCTGCTCTTGTCATGACCAGCCACTTCACACTCCTCCCCACAGCCAGAGCTGTTCTTGTCATGACCAGCCACTTCACACTCCTGCCCCATAGCCAGAGCTACTTTTGTGACCAGCCACTTCACACTCCTGCCCCATAGCCAGAGCTGCTCTTGTGACCAGCTACTTCACACTCCTGCCCCATAGCCAGAGCTGCTCTTGTGACCAGCTACTTCACACTCCTGCCCCCATAGCCAGAGCTACTTTTGTGACCAGCTACTTCATACTCCTCCCCACAACCAGAGCTGTTCTTGTCATGACCAGCCACTTCACACTCCTCCCCACATCTAGAGCTGCTCTTGTCCTGACCAGCTACTTCACACTCACTCCTGCCCACATCCAGAGCTGCTCTTGTCCTGACAGCCACTTCACACTCCTCCCCACAGCCAGAGCTGCTTTTGTCCTGACCAGCCACTTCACACTCCTCCCCACAGCCAGAGCTACTCTTGTCGTGACCAGCCACTTCACACTCACTCCTGTCCACAGCCAGAGCTGCTCTTGTCCTGACCAGCCACTTCACACTCTTGCCCACCTTAAAGCCCATCACTCCTGGTGGCAACGTCTTCAACAAAGCCACACCTCCTAATTCTTCTCAAGTAGTGCCATTCCCTGATCATTAAGCCTTGCAATATATGAGTCTACAGGGCCATTCTTACTCAAACCACCACACCATCAAATCAGACAAGAGCAATGGGGAGCTCATCGGGTGCTGCAAGGACCGCATGAAGCAAACCAGACTAAAAAACATGTAGAAAGGTACTGAAGACACCATGGCCATCAACAGGGACGCAGTTCACTGCGGAAATGAGCCTTGGGAACTCAAGGCTTAGAGAAAGAAGACAATTGCAACAGAATTCCACTTACACAAAATTCCCCAATAGGCAAAGCTGCTGAAAAAGAAAGTAGGTCAGTAGCTTCCAGGGGCTGGAAGAGCATGACTATGTGATGGTTAAGGCCTTTGGGGACCATGAAAAGAAATCTGAAACTAAATAGTGATAATGGCCACATACCCATCATGAACACACCTAAAGTCATCCCATAGTACAGTTTTTGCTGTTAGATGTTATGTTATTCGCATTCTGATGCCCCCTCCTCCATGAAGGTCTAGTCTCAGATGTTTCCAGTGAATGCTAGGAGGAGTCTGGTGAGGAAGCATGAATCAGTGAACAGTAAGTTCCCCAGGATTCAGAGGGAGAGAAGGCACTATCCTCTGTGCGTATCACCAGGCAGTGGGCAGAGTCACCCGCTGCTTAATAACTCAGCAGCAGAAGCAAATGATGGGAGGGCACAGCAGGGCCCCATCTGGTTGGCACTGAAGGCAGGTCGGGGGCACGTGGAGATATGCAGGGAGTGATCATAACCCTGCTGCATCCTGACACCTGGCTCACACCCAGCTCTGTGGTCTGGTAAGTCACAGAGGGCTAAAACACAGCTTTCAAGATTGAGCAATCGGTGCTTTTCCTCTCTGGGCATGGAAACCTATTCAAGAAACAGACCTAGGTTCCATTTCTCTATTCCAGCACTTGCAGTCCTGTACAGTTGTCCATGGCTGGATCACTCGCAACAGTTCACAAGGCTGTCCCTTTGCCAGGCTCCACGGTTCAGATAGCTAGAACGAGCCTCTGCCCTCTGAACCATGCAGGCTTCTACCACACTTCATGCTTCTACCCACGGCTGTGGCTGCTTCAACCATCACCCATTGTAGGAACAGTTCCCAGACAGTAGGAGGTCATTCTGAGCACATCACTTTCCATGTGTTTAAAAGTAGGCTGGAGCTAATAGGCCAAAAGCCACCATAATCTTGGTCACTGCTAAGGCACCCCTAGTCACCACTGATGAAAATGAGATACCTTTGGTTCTTAGTGAGGTGCCGCTGAGACGCGCTGCGCCTGGTGATTACACCCTGGCCATGGTTCTGTGCCAACACCACACCTGGGACTTTGCCAGTCTGGTTTCAGTTCAGTTCCAAGGGCATCTCAAGACAGCGCATGGTGCATTTGAGAGGTCACTCAAGGTCAAGACCAGAAGGATGGCAAACTGATTCTTCCCGGAGCCTTTGGTTGTAAAAAAAACCAAAGAAACCATAAAACAAAGATTTATTTAGTCCCAGCAGGACAGCTCAATGGCTCATCCCAGAAAGGCCAGGAAAAAATAAAACATCTGGCCAGAAAAGTGCACTTGTTTACACACACACACACACACACAAATATATCTTCTCTAACTTCACCAAGTTCTTGGACAAAACTTAGGCTGAAGATTGAAAACAATGCAGAACACTGAGGTCAAGGGCAATGCAGGCAGGAGAAGGAACATCTTGTTTTCTCCTTGTCTGGCTACCGCAGGCAATGGGTCCCTTCCCAGCACCCCAGAGAGAAGCCCTGCCTGGTAGGTGTCCCCCCCACCCCAGGGACCGCACAGTTGTGGCACACCCTGAGCAGGTGATGCATACAACCTCTGCTCCGAAGCTACAGCCGTTTGTGCGGGGGAGGGGAGTGTTTGGGGCAAGGAGACCTTAGAGAAGGGAGATGCCCTAAAGATGAAGGGGTTGCTGATGATGTGGCTAAGGCCGCTGGCACCGGGCTTCTGACATCTGCTTGTGTTGAGGATGGGCGCATCTTTGGAGGCGTGGACAATGGCTGTTTTGTGAGGGAGGAAGTCTGCCCTGGCAGCACGGCCCTCGGCCTGAGTTGAGAAATTCGGCTCCTTTTCCAGACTCGAGTTGACTCACCAAGGACATCCAGGCCAAGCTTTGGACTCCTGAGTACATAGTGGCAGAGTGGTTAGGAATCACAGGACCCACCCAGAGCCTTCCCAATCATTCTGGGATGCTAATGGGATTAATGGGTTAAGGCTAGAAGATCTTTGAATTTCTTGGCACACTGCTGTCTCCAGTACGGTAATTAATAAATCTTACCAAAGAGGTGGATTAAGGTCAGAATACACTCCGAACCCCCGGAGAGAGTGGGCTGGGCTTCGAACATGGCTGGGTTGTACCAGCGCTGTTGGGAAAAGGCATGGTCACTGGTTTGCGACTGTGAGGAGTAGCTGTGGTTTCGCCAGAAATTTCTGGGTCTCTGAACCACGCATGTCAGCCCCTCAGACTCTCACTGGCTTAAAAGTCAATTGCTGAGATAAAATGCTACGAATGAGTGACAATGGGGTGGCCAGCTCCAACTGATACAACTATAATGCCACCACTACACCTAAGGTTCAGGCAAAACCACAGAAGGACAGAAAGACACTCAGAGCCAAAGGATCAGGACATCCATTGCTAGCTTCTAGACATGGCAGGTATGCTGTGCTCATGAAATCTCAACAGTATGGGTTCCTGAACAAGACATGAACAATGACAACACCAACTGAAATGTCAGCTATCAACACGGAAAGTGAAAATTACATAAGGTTCCACCCCTAGTTAAACAGCTATAGACAACAAATGGCTGCTGAGAGAAGGGGGAGGGGAAGAGAGAAAGAATCCATCTTCTCAGGGAAAATCCCCCCCCCAGGTTATCCAAATCCAACTGGTCAACCCTAAACACATCTATATAATAAATGGAGCAATACTAAACGAACTCAATCAGTGTTATATATACTATGCACATATGCAGTAATAATAATTAAGGAAGAGGTTAATTTGGGGGCACAGGAGGAGTTGGAAGGGGAGAGGGAGGGGTTAGGAATAACATAAATACAGTATTCATGTATAAGGCTTTCAAAAATGTTAAATGTTTCAATTTAAAAAGGTCCCTTGCTTCAAAAACATATTGATTTTTCCAGTATGTATAATATATATTATAAAGTTGAATTGATAAACTCACTACAAGAGATTATTAGGAATAATTAACAATTGTCTTAAAACAATCATTCTTGCATGCTACAGTCATTATTAAGAAAAAGTTATAATTTTATTGTTTGAATAAACACTGGGATATTCAACTGTCAGTCTAAGGACAACGGTGGCCACAAAATACCTAACAAGTGGGTAGAGTATATAATGTGGGTTACACAAGGGAAAGAGTGAGCTTTGTCCCATGCAAGACGCAGTGGGATCGAGATTTCATCACACTGCTTAAAGCTGTAATGAAATTTAAAACATGAATTCTTTATTTTGGGAATTTTTCCTTTAATATTTTTGATAATTGACACTTAAGAAAGTGGATCTGAAGATGAAGATTACAGCATAAGACAACCCACTGCTACCTTCTCGGTGGACCTGGAAATCTCTGAAAAATCTTGAGTACTCAACATCTCATTTTCCACCTCCATAACGTACGAGTGATTTTGGCTTGGCAGCGGATTATCTAGGCCACCTCTCCTTTTTGTCCTGTGTATACTCCCTGGGCAGTGACAGTGCCCTTCTGCTGATCCCCAGAACCCTGGGAATTCCTAAGGCCTTGCTACTTGGAGCAAGCTCTGCAGATGGTCAGAACCAGACATGATAGGAGCCTCCTGCCTCTGACTGGATCGCACAGCACTCCAGTATGGTCCATACCTGCCCATTCCCTGTTCTTTCACGTTTTCCTGCACCACTTCAAAACTGTCAACCACTTGCTTGCTCAGGGACACAGAAGTAGTCCCAGCTGCTGGGCTCCACTGTGCGACACAGCCCACACACCATGTTCTCTGCACTCCAGCTAAGCTGGGAGGCTGCTGGTCCCCTGAGAGCCTTCCTAGAACAACCTCAGCCAAATGTCTTATTGACCAGTTGCTGCTGAGCTGCTTCGGCATTCAGAACTGTTTTAGTCTGTGTCCTATTGCTGTGCAGAGATGCCGTGACCACAGTAACTCATATAAAGGAAAGCATTTAACTGGGGCTGGCTGATAGGTTCAAAGGTTGCTCCATTATCAGCATGGCAATCTCTTACTGTAATCTCTTGTAAAAATCAAAATCGAAAAGCAGATAACATACTTTCAATATACAATGGCATGAAATATACATTACCATTCCAAAAGGTAAGAAAAAGAGCATAGTGAGGAAATACTGGATCAATGCAAGACCTAAAACTAGCAAAGCAAACTCCAAATTCTGCATCTCCATGTCTGATGCCAAAGAGTTCTTCAGATTTCCAACTCCTTCCAGCTTTGTTGACTGTAATACATTTCTCTCTCTTGGGCTGGTTCTACACCCAGTCTACAGCTCTCCTCAGCTGGTATCCCACAGTTCTGGCATCTCCAACATCTTGGCATCTTTAGGATAATCCGGGCTTCACCTTCACGGCTTCAGAAACAAAGGTATCTTTGGGCTTCCATGCAGGGACATTCTTGACACTTGCCTGACCTCAGTGTTTTCCTTGGGTGCAAAAGGAGAGTCTATAACTGCTTCTTATATTCCTTGACTCTAAAGCTAGAACCAGGTGACTGAAGCTGCCAAGTTCTATTGCTTGATGGGGCTGGAACATGTCCCCCTCATTCAATTACATTTGCATCAGCTTTATGTTATTGATTATTTCCTTCACTGTTTAAGATTTTTTTATTGCTTTTCATAACCATAGATGGTTGGGGTCTTGCCCTGAAGTCACAACTCCCTTTATTCCATTTAGGATCAGGCTTTTCTTTAAACTTTTTATCTCCTTAAGCACTTGGCTTAGCTCCATTCCACTTCCCAGTGTTCCTCTTCTCCTTGAATTGTACTCTTTATATTTCTCTTTACTCAGCATGCTCCTATTCTTTACAGATCTGCAGAAGAGTAATCACTAATAGCCACAGGACAGAGTCAATACTAGGCTGCCTTGAAATCTCCTCTGCCAATGCCATTAGTCCAAAACTCTTCAATTTAGCTTCAAGCAGATTGTTTTTTTGGACAAGGGCATAATGCAGCCACATTCTTTGCCAAAATATCACAAGAATGGTCTCTAGACCACTTACTAATATTCTTCTCCTCTGAAACCTCTTGAGCAGGGTCATAAACTACATTGCTCTCAGCACCTCTGTCTTCCATGCTCCTACTAGTACGGTCCATTAAGCCTGGCTTAACACATTCACCTGCTTTCCTAATCCAAAGTCCATATTCTGTCAACAAGTAGCATGGCCAGGTCTGTCACAGCAGTATTCAACTCCTGGTACCAACTTCTATCTTAATCAGTGTTCCATTACTGTGAAGAGACACCATGACACCCTAATGACCAAGCATTCAAATATTTGAGCCTATGGGGGCCAATCCTCTTCAAACTACCACAAGAATCATGTGGAGACAGACAGATCCAGGACTCACTGGCATGCATGCGCGCACATGCACGCACACACACACACACACACACACACACACACACACACTAAGGCTGCTCTGCTCCCTTGAGGGCAAGGCCTAGAGCCTTCAGTGAGGCACCCTGATCTCTCTGTGTCAGGCCCTTGGTCACCCACACTCCATTTCAGGCCCTCCTCAGATCTTCCCTGAAATACCTCATATACCAAGCTGAAAGTATATGGCAACTTCTGCTTCCAACCCCCACCTCGGCTTCCACTACCATTATCATGACACCCATTACTGCAGTACTTGTGCTGGCCTTCATAAAAGCCTTATCACATCTGCACCCACCTCAGCCAGGAACAATAAAGAGCCCTTCAATCTGGATGGAGGCTGCCAGAATCTTGCCCCACCCCACTCCCCCACCCCCTCCCCATACCAACAACCCCCAGGCTCAAGTAGGCACCTGTCCTCTGATGTATCTTCCCTGCATAACATTTAACAAGAGTCACACACGAAGCCCCACACACAGACTTGCACATCAAGTGTGGCTGCACAGCCACATGGCAGACTACAGGCCCAGCCCTTGGGCAGAGCATGTGGCGTTGGCTGGCTCCAGGGCCAAGAGGAGGCTCTCTTTTGAAATCTCTCCTTTATGGGTGTAGAAGGTTAGCATTCTCAGTTACCTCAAACCAGTTTCCATCTAACTGATGAATTGCCTTTCTAAGATGGAGAGACAGTGGAATGCCAGGACGCAGACACAAATCCCTGTGCTGGGGTGTGTTTTTAAGTTGGCCTCAGCAGACCCATTTAGGGGGCCGGGTGTCCCAGAGTTCACATCTAAGAAAGAGGGGCTGCAGAGGGCTCTGCTGACCCCTGCAAAGAGAGCAAGCATGGACAATATCTGGAGCCTTCTTTCCCTCCTTTCCAGAAGCCTGCCACCATAGAAGGGCTGGAAGCGGAGAGAAACATAAATCATCTTCCCCATGGTCCCTAGGAAAATATCAAAATGCTCAAAATAGGTGTGGGCTGAGCCCAGAAGTGGAAGGGCCAGCCTAAGAGCCTGCAGTCGGGCCAGTGAGCAGGAGTTTGAAAACGCTGTATCAATGGGATGCCGAGGCCGCCACCCTCCATAAATCATAGCGAGCCTTGGCTGCCTCACCAGGCGCTTCCCGGTTGGGTCACTCGTGGGTGAGGGGGCTGCTGCTGGCTCAGGATCCTTTTGGGTGCAGCATGGGACTGCAGCATAACCTGGCCTGACCCTGGCTAGAGCCCACACACTCAGTGTCTACTCACCGCACAGTCACGTGGTTGTGCAAGCTCATTTGATGTTACAGAGAACATCGTGTCCGGGCAAAGCCCAGCCCCTCAGCCCATGGGGGACACACAGCAGGGGGGATGGTGCCTAGGTGCTATCCTGCCAGATCTGACCTCAATCTGAGCTCTGTGACTTGCCAGCTGTGCTGCCTGGGACAGGAAACCCCTTTGCTCTGTGCATAGACTCCACTGCTGAAGGAGGGAGACTGAGCCACACGGACCCCTCCTGAGGCCTCACCAACCTCAGCAGGGCAAGGCAGCTGGGTAGGATAGGATGAGAAGGAAGGATGGAAGGGTGAAGATGGCTTTTTTTTTTCTTTTTCTTCCTTCTGATTCTCACTGAATCAAGGGTGAGCTGCCTGCAGAAACTAGGCTGTTATAATTTTTCCTTTCATGTCTAGCCAGGAATCTTGCTACTCAAAGCAGAATGCTGCCTGCGGGCTCCTAAACCATCTCAGGAGTGCCGAGGGTCAGCTGTCCTAAAGTGACCCTAGCCATGGCTGGAAAAGGTCACTTCCAGGAGAAATGGTAAAAGGAATAAACCAGCGCTCTCTCGGCAGAAACTAGTTAGGAGCCGCTAGAGCTTAGGGGAGCCTGCTGGGAAGGAGAACCGGAATCCCTCCATGTCAAGTATCCATGTGGGGAGCACAGAGCCATTCAAGTTGTGGCTGGCCAGAGGGATAGTGCTTGTGGACTGGGACACACGTCTCTCCTATAACACGAGGATTTTTCTGTCTGTTTGTCATGTCGCCCAGTCCTTACACCTGAACATACAGAAGTAGCAGGAAGACAGAAATACGGCGGCTCTGTGAAGTCCCAGCAATCCCCAGTGGGACCCTCCAGAAGTCAGCTGAGCCACTGTGTGGTCCTGGGCACACCGTGGGTGGCCTCCTACTAGGGCCATGGACTTACAGAAGGCTGGACACTGGTCATTGCAGGAAGAGGGAGCTAGAGGACAGTCTGGCCGTTAGCCAGGGTCTCAGAGGTAAGAAGGAGGATGGCCGTTCCCAGGCCCGGGTGGAAGAACACAAGGCAGGACTAGTGTTAAATGGGGACAGTTTCGTCTCAGAAAGGTGGGAGTTTTCTGGAGGTGGACGGTGGCGAAGGGAACGCCCATCCGCCACCACAGGGTAACTTATGTTGGGTACATTTCTCCACACACACACACAAGATCTTCACAAGAAAAGGTAGACTATGCTTATATATAAATATATGGTGTCACTTACATAATCTAATTCATTATGTAAATGGTGTGGAAATTGTATAACACATTTAAAGTTTTTAAAGTAACAAAAACATGCACTATGTATTTCAAAATAGCTGGAAGAGATTTTGACTGTTTCCCCAGCAAGAGATGATAAATGTTTGAGGTGATGGAATACTAATTACCCCATTTGGTATCTCTGAAGAAGATCTGGGTGCACTCCCTACAGATGCAGCCACATGACTATTAGGTGTTAGTTACAAATAAAATAAAGCTTTAGTTTTAAAACAAAGTGTCAAATAGAGGGAACCAAGATAGAGGAGGAAGAGTGGGCCTGAGCCTGTCCTCAGCTTCTAGACCAAGAGTGAAAATGGCTGAACCTACAGCTGGGACAATAGTCCTCTAGAGTGCCTGGAGCTGAGGTAGGGGCAAAGAGGCACTGGCTTTTCCCTCCTCGGTCTTTTGTCATTATGGAATCCTGAGTGTGTGTCACTCAGGTCACCACAGCACTGCTAGAGGTTTCTACAATAAAGACATTCAGCTCCCTAGTAGGAAGCCTCTTCCCAGACTTCCTGCCTTGGTCCCTGCAGGTTTCAAATGAACCATGGATGTCGCTGACTTCACCTGGCTCCTCCTGGCTCTGCAGCATTAGGCCAACAGGAAGCAAATGCGGGTTCTCTGCCCCTCTGTGAGCCTCCACTTCCCTGTTTCATCTTCTCTGCTTGACCAGCTTCTCCTCCAGCACTAAGGGGAGGAGGGGTGAACGCAGGCAGAAGAACAAGAGCTGGCTCCTCATCCCCACCCCAGGCAAGCAAGCAGGGCAGGAGCTGTGTGTGAGCCTCAGGGCAAGGTGGGAGACACTGGGAGATAAGGGTGGGCATCATGAATGAGCTAGCATCACACAGGGGAAAGGAGAAGGCAGGATAGACCTCAAGACAGCTGGAGGAGAGTCTGTTTCTCATAAGCTCTGGAAACACCATCATCCAACCTCCTCATCTGCCAACCCTGGCCTCCACTTTCCAATGTATTCCTGATCACAGAAGATATGATATGCAAACCCATATCCAAGGGCTGTGGACACCCACAGTTGGCGCCATGGCTAAACATGACTATCACCATGGGAGGAATGGCTTGGTTACATGGGAACCCTGATGGTACTCAGCCTGAGTAGCATGTGTATCATGGTGGGTTCTCAAATTCAGCACCAGAGTCCTTACCACCTCCCCTAACAAATTTATTTTCATTGCATGAATGATTTATTTGTTCAACAATGGTTCTAGATTCTTCTATGCACACTTAGAAGCTCAGAGGCGTTGGCTTTCCCCTCCTCGGTCTTTTGTCATTATGGAATCCTGAGTGTGTCAGCACTGCTAGAGGTTTCTACAATAAAGACATCCAGCTCTATAGTAGGAAGCCTCTTCCCAGAATTCCTGCCTTGGCACTAGGTATAGAAGAAACAGAGCAAGCTTCCAGCCATGGAAGTGCCTTGACACGGGGATGCCAACAAGCCCAGCGGCATGAGCAAGGGCAGGGTGACGCACAAAGCCAACAATATGGCAGATTTCTGAGTGATACTTCCCAGAGATGTGGTTATCAGGCACTTTGGTGAGGACAAGATAACTCAGTATAAAAAACACCTCTTCCCACACCTCCCAGAAAACTTAGCACACAAACAAGACTCAAAATCATAACCCTCCAGCCTCCGACCTTCATGAATGAGCTAACACACTTCCTGGGGCTTGCTAGGCACTGCCCAGGCACACAGAATGCCAGAACTAGATCAGGGACACAGGTTGGCACATGGTGTGTAGAAAGGGGCCACAGCTTCTTCAGGCCCCACAAACAGTGTGCGTCAAGTCACTGTAGGGGCTTACCTCTCCCTCCAAGGCCTGGAGCTGAGAGTACATGTCACCAACAGCCAGCACGGGTAGGTGTCCCATCCACCCTGACCCCACCAACCTCTTGCGCTCACATGGTCTTCCTGTTCAGATCCTGAATGAATACAGCATCGCCCTGCCGTATATTCCTGCTACTGTGGCAAAACACCTGAGCCTCGGAATTGCTCTCTTGTTCTGCTGGCTGGGAAGTGCAAGACCAGCCAGAACATTCAGTGTTGGCCGCTTGTGTTCCAAGGCAAGCCCTCATCAGGGGATCCTCGTGTGACAGAAGGGGAAGAAAGTAGACACTGTCTCAGGTTCCTTAATAAGAGCACTAACTGTGCCCAAGAGGATGGTGCCCTCAGACTTAATTCCCCCTTGAAAGCCCTAAGTCTTAATTCCATTGCACTCAAGACATCTATCTCAACACGAACGTCGGAGGAACCTAAGGAATCAAACCTTCTCACCCCTAACTTCAGAGTCAGGGCATATATTTTCTTGTGAACACTTGCCAAGTGGCCATATGGCCCCAGAACCCAACAGAACCGGTGCAGAAGCCATACCAGTGACCCTTGACCTACTAGCCTTCACCAGGCTCACTTTGAGTTTCATACGGTTCTTGGGCCATGGTTCCCTTGTCAAATTCTTTTTTCTCCCCCAGCACTTAGTGATGAATTAAATTCTTTTCATTTTTCTTGATGTAAAATAACGATCCAGAAAAAAAAGAGGGAAAAAGTCCCAACTTATGGAAACCCCAAACCATCTGACCAGCAAGTTTTCCCAAAGTGTCTGAAATCAGCTGAATAGGAGGGGCAGTTGGCCCAGCTGTGCTGGGAGGAACAGCTGCCCAACAGAAGGAGGGCCAGGCTGTGGGACAGCTGGTACCAAGGTCAGATCTGCCACTTAGGCCTGTGTGGCCAGGAGCACATCACTGCAGTGTGTGCAGTCCCAACTGCAGCCCCCCTCCCTAAGGTGACAATTCTCAGGTGGCAATGAGCCCAGGCACCTGACAGTCCCTGGGTGACAGGAGTCACCTCTGCAGACTTGTGATTCCACATGAATAGGGCCACTCAAAACACTGTAAAGCACGACAGTCTCAAGTTAAGAGGGTGTCAGAGATAGTCCTGCAGCCAGGGCACAGGGAACTCCTGTCTTAGGGGGTCATATTCCAAGAACTCCAGGAGTTGCCTGCACATGGTGTCAAACCCTGAAGAAATTCTGTCTCTATAGTTGCATACCTATGATAAAAAATTAATTTAATTAATTAAAATAAACAACTAGTTTAATCTAAGAGATTAATAATAACATAATAAAGTAGGACATGTATATTACTGAAATTTAAGTCAATGTGGTCCTCTCTGTCTCTCTCGCTCGCTCTCTCGCTGTCTGTCTCTCTCTCTCTGTGTCTGTCTGCTTCTTCCTCTCTCTCTCTTCAGCAGATCAGTGAGGGGATGGTGGCTGGAGAGTACATCTTGGAAGTGAGGGGCAGAGGGGTGAGTCACATCCCGGGCGTGACCCAGCAGGGAGGCACAAGATTGCATCACTCTGTCAGAATGGTGGGCAATTGAAAACTGGTGACTTTCATTTCTTGAACTTCCCAGTTCATATTTCCAGGCTGTAGCTGACAGTGGGTGACTGAAACTGTGGAAAGCAAGATGAGAGATCATAAGGGACTTCTGTATTTATGTCCCTGACGTGCAAATAGAAAACCAAGGTTCACAGAGCTTCAGTAATAGGTGCTAGACCAAAAGAATCAGTGAGGGTCTGTAACAAGTCTCCCTGCAACCAAGCCAGATGCCGTTCCCCGTTAGTCTTCTCACTCAGTACTTGATGGTCCTCTTTTTGTGAACTGCAAAAAAGATACAGGAAGGACCAATGGGCAGGTCCTTTTTCCTTTGACCTCTTCAGCACCTCATCCAGAACCTGGCAGCAAGGACTAGGGCTCTTGAGGACTCATGGGAAAGGGCACCTGGGGTGGTATCTATTTTTAATTTCTAATGCTACCCTGGAAACAGTAACAGTCTCAGTGTCACTGTCTGTGGCAGTGTGACAAGTGCACACATGTCCAGCTGCCACAGTACCCATGGAGGCAGGAGGACATCCTTTGGGAGTTGGTTCGCTCCTTCCATCTTGTTTCTGAGGCACAGTCTTCTTGTGTCTCTGCTGCATACTCCAAGCTGACTGGCCTTACACCAGAGTCTCCTGACTTGACTCCGCCTTCCCCTCTCCCTGCAGAAGTGAAGTAATCACAGATGCCCGCATTCCGCTCTGTGCACACACTCCAGGGATAGAACTCATGTTGTCAGACTTTCAGGGCAAGCGCTTTTAACTACGGAGCCATCCTCTAGTTCTGTGGTCTGATCTCACCAACATGAAGGTGCAGTCACAGCAAGAGACTGAGTGTCCTTCTGCCCCAGGCTCTTCGACCATAAAAGGTGAGTAAGAAAGGACCAAAACTCTGATTTTTGTGCAGACCAAAGAAAGGGCACGTTTTGGCTCAACACATGCTCTGAGGATATGATGTGTGCCCACTCACGGAAGCTATCAACAGGGCCATTACTTTTCTGTTACACACTATATGATCCTGAGCCAGTCCCACCACAGCAACCCCATTTCTTCTTGTGAAAGAAGAGAGTGATCACGTGCACTTTGCTCAGTTCAAAGTTGCCACAGTCACAAAACTGAATGATGGCATGTGTCCCCACTTTTATAGTCAGGTAATTTGTTCTTCTGTTCATAGAGAATCACTCATGCCTATGCGTCTGTCACCATGTTGGGTGCTGGGAACACCCAGCAACCAAGGCCAGACCCTGGAGCAGAGTATGCAGAGACTCCTGGGAATGAAATGTCCAGCAAGGAGACAGGCATGGGGAGTGGGTTGTGAGTGGTCAGGAGTCTCTGCATACAAAGAGAAGGCATGGAAGCTGAGGATGGGGAAGCATCTTTGTGGGCATGGACAGATACCCAGTAGAAAAGAAAAGGACTCTCGGCTGGTACCTACATGTCACTAGGTCTATCAGTTCTGAAAACTTCAGGGCATCTGAGACTACATCTTTGGGACTGCTTTTGATGAAATCACACTTTTCTAAGGAATCTGAAAGAGGAATAAGCAGGAAGCCATAACATGAATAATAAAAACCCATAGACAGATATTGGAGTTCAAGCTAAAGATCAGAAAAGTAAAGCAGCCGAGCCACTAGAGAGCTCTTACCGCTATGAAATCTTCAGACTAAAAGAGAGCGAGTTCCTCTCTCACCCTGCCTTATATTCCTCTCTAGCTCTGGAATTAGAGGCATATACCACCTCTGCCTGGCCCCTATGGCTAACTAGTGTGGCTGCTGAGATTGCAGGTGTGTGCTACCACTATCTGGCCTGTATGGCTGACAAGTGTGGCTGCTGGGATTAAAGGCGTGTGCCACCACTGCCTGGTCCCTATGGCTAACTAGTGTGGCTGCTGGGATTAAAGGCGTGTGCCACCACTGCCTGGCCTGTATGGTTGACTAGAGGCTGTTTTGCATTCTGATCTTCAGGCAAGCTTTATTTACTAAAATACAAATGAAATATCACTTCATTAGCCCCACACCATTTGTGTAGGGACCCCACACATGCTCCCACATGAGAGGAACTCAGAAAAGGCAGAAGGGCTCAGAGCTGAGCTCTTTGCCTATGAGAATCCATCCAGAGGGCTCCCAACTCAGTAGCAGGTGCCCAGTGAATCCAAGTAGACAGCTTTGAGGACAATGTGGATCTGGAGTTGAACAGCCCCAAGATTTCTTAAAATTGTAATATATTTTATTGAATTTAATTTACTTAAAACATACATCACTATCAAGCATCACTGAGCTATTAAGTATCTCTGTTTTGCTGAAATAATCACTCTTGGAAAACTGGTGTATGTTCACATCTCAGTTCAGGCTGCTCACATTTCAAGTACCTGATAGTCACCTGTGGCTAGCAATTCTCTTTGCTGGAAATCATGGATGGAGAAACAGCTACAGATAGGACCAATGACTGGAAGATACAGAAGAAGGCAAGTTCTGTCCACCCTAAGAAACAGTTCCCAGGGCTCCAGCCATTTGGCAGTGGGACGTGCCCCTTACAAGGCAAAGCCCATGTGACTGAAGCTCTGATCTGAGAAGGGATTATTCTTGTGTTGTAAGCACCTTGCTGTATGTTTTCTAAATGACTAATTCTCTCATTTTTAAAAGGGGTTTCCTTTGCCCTTTTTGAGTGTATATTAATTATACGAAATGGTGGGCTTCATTCTGATAGGTTAGTACACATATATGAGATACTTTGATCATGCATGCCCACTGTGAAGGTAAGCTTCAATTATCAATTCGAATCAACCAAGACTCACTGGGGGAGAGAGTCTCAGTGAGGGACTGCCTAGATTAGGCTGGCCTGTGGGGGTGTCCATAAGGAATTCTGGATCGCAGTAATTGATGTGGGAAGACCCAGCCTGAAAATGAGCGGTACCATTCCTTGGTTTGGGGCATTGACTGTATTAGAGTTGGGAAGGCTGAGTACTAGGCACACATGCACTTATTTCTCTCTACACTTGACTGTGATGTGACCAGTTGCTTCCAATGCCTGCCTAAAGTCTGGAAACTGCGGGCTAAAATAAACCCTTTCACTTCTAGAAGGTGGGCTGTTAATTAAGGAGTAGGAGGAAGGTGACCAATAAGAACGTGGAAGAGGAAGAAGGGCTAAGTGTAGGCAATGGGGGGGGGTTAGCTCACAGTTCCAGGTTCCCAGGGGTACCACACAGACTTCTGTAGTGTCTGTGCAGTTCCAACCATTTGTTTTGTTAGTTTTACAATGGCCTTTCCAACTCAGGTGAGACAGGGTCTCACCTTGCTTTTGATTCACATTTTTCTGATAACTAAGGATACTAAGTGATTTCTCATCAATCTATTGGCCATTTTTATTTCTTCATTTGAAAGCACTGTTCAAGCCAGGCATAATGGTGCACATCTTTAATCCCAACACTCGGGAAGCAGAGGCAGGCAGATCTCTATGAGTTCAAGGCCAGCCTGGTCTACATGAGGAGTTCTAGAACATCTAGATACAATGGGGTCCTGTCTAGAAACAAACAAACAAATAAAAACAAAAAGAAAAAGGGAAGGAAGGAAGGAAGGAAGGAAGGAAGGAAGGAAGGAAGGAAGGAAGGAAGGAAGGGAGGGAGGGAGGGAGGAAGGGAGGGTCTATTCAGATCCTTGCTCACTTATTGATGGGATTATGTATCCTTTCAGTGTCTAATTTTTTGGAGTTTTTGGATATAGTCTGGATACTAATCCTCTGCAAATATGGGGGAGTTTCTCCCACTGTGTAGGTTGTCTCTTCATTCTGCTGATTGTTTCATTTCTGTGAAAGAGTCTGTTGGTTTAATGTCATTCCATTTGTCATTATTTGTCCTAGCCAAATTCCATGATGTCAGCTGTATTGAGTGAGAAGAGACTATCTCGTCATTAAGCCTGCCCTTATGTGCATAGAGAAGACATATGCCCACCTGAAGCTGTGAATTAGCTGTAAAATTTTCACTTGATGCCTGACTCAGAGGAGTAGCATAATGTGTGACTACTACCACTAGCGGTAACCAGCACACAGGAACACAAACAGGAGCACACCTCTAACCCCAGCACTTGGGAGACTGGGGCAGACAGATCTCTGTGAGTTCCAGGTCAGCCTGGTCTACAAAGCAAGTTCTGGGCTAGCCATGGCTGCATAATAAGACCTTGTCTATAAAAAAAAATAAAGTAAAATATAAGAATGAAACCAGGGCAGGTGACCCAAGCATGCCTTTGCAGTCAAACCAACAGAGCTGAGGATTGAGCCATTCATGTCAGAACCCATGTTAAGTTACCAGCATGGTCTGGACAGCCACAGTGTGACCTGGCCAACATCTACTGGCTTTTCTTGGTCTATCAGATGCAGGAGGAGGTAAAATCGGACATTCCTCTGCAGGAGCGCTATCCAGTTTCTTCCAGAAACAACTGGCTGTCAGGCCACTGCACGGATGGACAGTTATGTCAGTGCAGGAGGAAGATCAAGTCCCAGCCCTGGCCCTGCCTGTGGGAGAGGATGAGGCCCTGTGGACATGTGCAGTCCAACTGTGCATCTCAGGCAGCCCCTCTGGGAGACAGACTCACGAGCACTCCACATTCAGCAAGCCCCGGTGAACGGGTTACTCAGCCAGACGGCCTGAGGAAGTGAGACGACGCTACAATTTGTCAGGTCAACTTCCCCACAAACCCTTTCGCCACCAGAAGATGAAAAAGTGCAGCCCAAGGGCAAGATGCAACCGCCCGCCTGGCTTTGTCCACGATGTTCTCGGCACCCAGCCATGCCCATTTCCTTACCAGTTTCCTGTGGCTGCTTTCACAATGCCACAGCCAAACTAAATCCATGGTGGTGACAAGAGACCCTTGAAGCCTGTGACGTTCACCAGCTGGCCTTCTCAGAGCGAGTGTACTGGCCCCTGCTCTACATAGACGGGAGGCAGGTGAACTGCCATCTTCACATACACTGCTGTGCTCCCCTACAGAGAAGGCTTCAAGCTCCTCAGCCCCTCTGGACTGGCCGGCCTGAACTGCAAGAAGGATGCAAATGGCATTTCCGATGTGTGTGCAGGAGGTGGAGGCACAGGTGTAATACCCTGGCTTGGATATGTCTCCCAAGGACTCATGTTCGAAGCTTTGGTCTCCAATGCGGCGATGCCCACAGGTGAGGCTTTGGGACAAACATTGGACCATAAAGTTCATGACATAATCAATTCATTAATCCATGCTTCCACTTATAGTCCAATGGACTAGTAGGAGAAGGTAGTAAATCTGGAAGGCAGGGCCTGGTTAGAGGAAATGGGTCACTTCAGATGTGCTGTTGAAGAGTGTGACTTGTCCCTGGCATCCTCTCTCTTCCTCTCCCTTCTCATCCTCATGTTCTCTCTCCTCTCTCTCTTCCTCGATGTCTCTCTCCATGTGTATCTCCGTCTCTGTCTCCCCCCCTTTCTCCCCCACCACCTGCCATGAGATGAGCCTCTCCACCCCATCACACCCTTTCCACCATCGTGCTCAACCTTGCCTTATTCCACAGCAAAGGGATCAGCCAACTAGAAGCTGTAGCTTCAGAACCATGAGCCCCCAAAGTCCCTTCTCCTTTCCCCAAGTGTCGGGTTTTTTGTTTTTTTTTTGTTTTGTTTTGTTTTGTTTTTGCATATCTATCAGTCATGGAAAACTCGCTAACACAGCGGGCAGTAGGAACTCTCTCCCTACCATCCCTGCTCACATTTGGTGAGCTGTGCCCCCACACCTTGGCCTGCATCTGCTTCCTGAGGAGACAGTGCCTTCTATCTGTTGCTCTTATGCTGGTGAGATGGTTGCTGTGACTCAGGCTCATCTTCAAAGCCACCCTGGAAAGATACACAGCTCCTTACGAGACTGGAGAAACAAGCTCCAAGTGGTGCTTCTGCCTGCATGGAGTCATCACCACAGGCAGCAGGGACCAGGCTTCCTGCCACCAGAGTCCGGGCTTCAATGTTGCCATGCATCTCTGAGGAGCCCTCTGTGGGTAGGCACCAGAAGCTCTGGGCCATAAGATGGCTGTGGATGAAGCCAGGGCTCCCAGCTACTCTGTCCACCTAGTGGTCCATGAGCAAAGCCATGATCATTGGTCTTTTCTCAGAATTCCAAATAGCATCCGGCCACGGTCATAAATGCACACAGACCCAGATAGGGTGGTGCATGGGACTGAACAGGGATCAGAGAGCCCAGCAGGAGGCAGGTAAGGATGGTGAGCAGGCTGAATAAAATTTGAGGGGAAGCCTGTGTGGGTTCAAGTGTGTGTGTGTGTGTGTGTGTGTGTGTGTGCGCGCGCGCGCGCGCGCGCGTGCGTGCATGCGTGCGTGTGAGTGTGTGTGTGTGTTTGCACATGCACATGAAAGCAAATGACCGACCTCGGGTGTTGTTCCTCAAGTACCATCCACCTTGTTTTTTAAGACAGCCTCTCACTGGCCTGGAATTCACTGAATAGTGTGGACCAGCTGGTCGGAGAAAACTATGTCTGCCACCCCACTGCTGGGGTTACAAATGCATGCCACCACATCCAGCTTTTAAAAAATAAAGTTCTGAGAAGTGAAGTCAGGTCTCACTCTTGCACAGCAAGCATCTCCCCAGCCCTCTGTTCCTCACCGAGTGAAAGGGGTCACATGGGTTTCACTGCCATTTTTAAAGGGATCATGTTGCAAGTTGGTGTCTCTGGAATGTTGCTACAAATTACCATGAGCACAGTGGTTTTTAATAGCCAAACTGTGACGTCTCACAGTGCTACAGACTATTAACCCCAAAACAAGGCCTCCTCCCTCTAGGGAGCCTAGGTGAGGTTCCTTCCTTTTCTCATTCAGGTTCTGGGGCACCATTATTCCAGTCTCAGCCTGTCTTCTCATGCCCTGCTTTGTGTTTCCATTCATAGACAGATGATAGAAAGATAGATAGATAGATAGATAGATAGATAGATAGATAGATAGATAGATAGATGACAGATAGATAGATAGATAGATAGATAGATAGTGTGTGTGTGTGTGTGTGTGTGTGTGTGTAGGGAGGGTGTGATCATGACACACAGCATACAAGTAGAGGCCAGATGACAACTTGTAGAAGTTGATTCTCTCCTCCCACCACGGAGGTTCTGAGGTTTGAACTTGGGTCATCAGCCTTGGCAGCAGACACCTTTACTTGCTGAGCCATCTAGCTGACCCTATTTCTGCCTCCTTTAAGGACTGTAACCCTTGGATTGGGGACCACCCTAGCACAGTGGGTTGTCACAGCAATACTTTGTCTAATGATACCCTAAAAGAGCTCCTTTCTAAATTAGATCACACTCAGAGGTTTCAAGGGAAGATGATTTGAAGGGGACACTCTTACCTATCATGTATTACTCTGGACCCCCCATTCATTATTCTGGAGTAGAACTGAGTTCATAAGCAGGAATCTGTATAATGCAGCAGGCAACCTTCTCAGGCTCGTAAGGAAGGGCCTGTCTTCACAGGAGTGCTGGCCCTGCCTGCCCACATGAGGTTCTGGGAATAGATAGCATAGTATGCCTCCTGCCGGGGACTACATATGGCAGGCATGCGTGCATGCGGGCGTGTAAGCATGCGTGTGTTTGTGTGTGTGTGTGTGTGTGTGTGCGCGCATGCGCGTGTGCGTGTGTGTGCATACGTTCCTGCCAGGGAGCATATATGTCTGGCACCTCTGTGCACAGCTCAATACTTGGTTTCCATAAGTTTAATTAGCAGTTTCTTAGAGATCCTGTGCCCCTGGAGGACAAGGACCAAATACTTAATCAGCTCCGAATCCTGACAGTCCAACACAGTGTCCAGAACCAGAACTCCACACTACAGGCCTGTCTACCCGGTACACACACAACACCAAATGAGGAACCTCCACAGGCAATGGTAGTTAGTTGGCTTCAAATATGAAGAGCCCTATGCACCCCAAAGTGACTTCTCAGGGTTCATCTCTCCCAGAACAGGGTTAAGCCTTCTTGGAGCGCATGCTGAAGACAGGCATGCATAAAAACTGAGCATGACTTTCCAAGTGCCCAAATGTATTATGTAGGGGGTAATGTTAGAGCCACCTGCAGCTTAAAGAGAAAAGGAAGCCAAACAGCCACCAAGTCACTAAGTGCTGTCCCCTTGGGCTCATCACCACCTTAAAGAAGCTTTACCCTCAAGAGCCCCCCAGGAGACAGAGCCTGTTGACACTCCCTTGTAGAAGGAGGAAATGACAAGGATCGTTAGACCCTCATCAGGGATCACAAGCGTTCCCACCCTCCACTGGGCTAGACTGTTGGGAAATGCTGCTATATAGGAGGCGGGAGGTTAGCTGGAGGGAAGACTCCATCTGTAAGGAAATTATCCATACTGGGTGAGACTTTCCAGAGATGTGACCCTTTCGGTGTCTGTCACGCTCTTGTAACATAAATCAAATGAAGTCCCTGGCTTCCCCAAGCTAGATTTGGGTGGAACTGTCACTTCGCCATTAGGATCCTATCTGGGGATCAAGAGACATTTTTGACAAGGCCTCAGAAGAAAGTTAGTGCACCAGTCCGGAACTTAAATCAAAGGATATACCAGAAACAGCTGCCTTCTTGTGCCGTGTGGACTGAGCAAGCACCAGCTAGCCTCAGCATGTGCATGGCTGTACTTTCTTCCGGACCAGGCACTCGCTCACAGAGTGGCGCAGGCCTTTCGACTATACAGTCAGGTGGCTGTCAGGAGAGTGGTAGGATTTGGGGCAATTCTGTTATGCTCTTTGGTGGAGACAGTAGTAAGAGGGTCCATTCCCCCATTCCAACCTGACCAGCAGCCCATGCTGACATCAGCCAGACTCTTCACACACATGGACGCCCACTATTGTGCACGTCCTGCTAAAAGCCTTGCTTGCCTCCTCTACTTCTGGCCACACCAGCTGTCAGTACACACCTTGCTCGAACCCTCTCTATGCCTTGCTCCCCCTCCTGCTGCCCATAGCCCTCATGAGGTCCTCTGGCCAGCTGCCCAGAGCACTCTCAGGTCTCTGTACCTCCGAATGTCTCTGTCCCCACAGCCTCGCTGATCTATCCCCTGCTTCTGACTCCTCTACAAATCCCCTTTATCTAGTAGACTTTTCCTGCCCTGGAGGCAGAGCAGGGCAGCGCAGGCGTATTCCTGTCGTGTTCATGCCCATGTGCACAAAGGCATGTGGAAACCAGAGGCCAATACAGAGTGCCTTCCTCCATCACTCAGCACTATGTTTTTGGAGGCAGGGTCTATCACTGAACCGGGAGCTCACCAATTCAGCTACATTTGTCCCCTAGGCTACGACTTCAGGACATACCACTGCAGTTGACTTTTTTTTATTTCCGTTGTTGCTGGTGATCAAACTTGGGTTCTCATGCTTGTTGCACAAGCACTTTAGACAAGTCCTTCCCCTCCGACCCACTTTTCCTGTCCTTAAACTCTTGCATTGATGATTTGTTTATAGACTCATTTAGCTACGTTTTCCACTGGTTCAGGCAACAAAAACTGAAGTGCACCCAGAACTCTCCAGAAATATCTGTGTTCCTTCTACCACAATGCAGCCCAGGACAGAGCCAAGCCATCTGGCTCCGTGTACCTACCACAGTGGCCCGTGCAAACAGTCGGTGGGACTCAAGCTCTAATCCCTTTATCAGGCTCATTTCTTCCCTTTCCTTTATACCTCTTTTTTTCTTCATCTGTTTTACAAATGCCACCACACCAGCAGAGGCTGGAAAAGCTCAACAGCCCAGCCCTGCCTTGAAGGAGTTCTTGACAAGCTGTAGAAACCAGACACACACACTCAAGGAGCCAAAATAAAGCACCCTTGTAATCCACATCGGTGACAGCTTTGTCTTAGTGGGAATGACTTTCCATCATCTCTCAATGGCAGGTGTGGACGCTGAGACTTGTCCCCATGGACACTGCAATGAGCATGGAGTGCTCCGGGGGAGGCGTCAGGCTAGGGCTTCACAATCAGCCTCCTCCTCCTGCATCCACCAAGTGACAGATTCCTAAGAACAGGTCAGCACAGCCACTACCTCGAATCAAGCTTATCAGAAAACACAGCTTACAAAGTGTGAAGCTGTGAGGTTTTGGTTTTGGGGGGTTTTTTTCTTCTTTTTGGCTTTTAGAGATAGGGTTTATCTATGTATCCCCGGCTGTCCTGAAACTTGCTCTGTAGACCAAGCTGGCCTTGAACTCAGATATTCCACCTGCTTCTGCCCCGCCTCTGCCTTTGTAGTAATCAAAGACGTGCGTGCACTACCACACCCAAGCAGTAGAGGCAGAGGCAGGTGGATCTCTATGAGTCTACAAAGTGAGTTCCAGGATAGCCAGAGCCATTACACAGAGAAACCTTGTCTCATAAAAACAAACAAACAAAAGGTGTGAAGCTGTAATTCCTAGCCCCATTCAGCTTCCAGGAGCTTTCCTGAGTAGAATCAATGGCAAGAAATCCACAGAACTCTCTCCACAGACAGGCTGTAGGGGCAGGACACTGGGGAAAGTGGAGTTCAAAGAGGAGAAAATCCAGCCTGTCACAGCAAAAACTCTGTGACTGCAAAAAAGTTCCAACATCTTCCAAGACTGGGAGCTGTCACCTGGAGGGCATGAAGAGGTCTCGAAATGTCCTGTTTTGGACATACTTATACTAAACCATCTGCTGCTGCTCTTCTGATAACTCCAATTTAAATTAAGATTTAACAAATCACAACTTACCAGAGCACCATGCTGACAAGTAACAATTGTATGTTACATAGAGGAAGGTTGCACCTGCATCAAGGGAGTCAGGGACAGGACACTGCAGGGAGGAGATGCATTGGGAGTTCCTCATCCTCACTGTTCCCAGCCTTGGCAGAGACCCCTCTGCTACCCCGAATTCTCACAAACATACACCACAGAAGACTGGATGGAGAGCGAACGGTGTTCAAATTACAGCCTCAGGGCTTGCCGCAGTAAACAAACCGTCTCATTCTGTTCTTGCCTGGAAGAGATTATCATTTTCAAGTGAGGCCACTTTGACATCTAAGAAGTGACATCCATTCCTCCCAGCTCAATCTTGATGCTAGTTTCACAGATTTAACTCACACAAAGCGCAGAAAGCCCGTAACACAGAGTTATGTTTCTATACAAAGAGCCGGCTATCTTAGAACAACATTAAAGTAATAAAATATCCTCAATGCTCTTCATGCCCAGATTCACAGCTCTGGGTTGATCTGTATTTCCGTTTTGTGTCCTTTATTGGTCAGCCTCAAAGAGTTGTTTCCACATTTCCTATAATGCCATTTTGCTGGTGATAAATTTCTTTGGATTTTATATGTCTGAAATCAACTTTACTTCCTCCCTTCATGTTTGAAGAATGACATCGTTGGGTTTGAGCGCGGGATTGAAAGCATTCTATTAGGACACAGACGCTCCTTCCGTGTCTTCCCACTGTTGCATCCAGGAGGAATCTGCTGTCATCCTTATCTTTGTTCCTCCGTACATAATGTGCCTTTTTCCTCGGGCCCTTATAGCACTCTCTCTTTATTGGTTTTGACCAACTTGCCTACAGTGTGCATTGATCTTTCGTTACATTTCCTGTCCTTGCTTCAGTGAGCTTCTGGAATTTGTAGGTGATAGTTTTCACAGAAATTGGAAAACTGGGGGCCATTATTTCTCAAAATGACTTTCATGTTTCCACCTCTCCCTTCATTTTCACAGCTTCCAATTACGCGTTCTGACACTTGATTTTTTTTCTCTCACGGATACGGATGCCCTGGGTTTCCCCTCTATCCCGTATGCTTTATTCCAGAGAGATTCTGTTGGCACACCATTGAGTTCTCTGCTGTTTTCTTCTGTGATGCCTGGTCTCCTCCAGTCATTCAGCCAGTGTATTTTCTTTTTTTAAAAAAATTAATTATTATTTATATAGTGTTCTGGGGACCAGATCTCACTATAGATGGGTGTGAGCCATCATGTGGTTGCTGGGAACTGAACTCAGGACCTCCGGAACAGCAGTCAGTTCTCTTAACCTCTGAGCCATCTCTCCAGCCCCAGCCAGTGTATTTTCATCTTCTGCACTGTGCTTTCCATTTCTAGGAGTTTAATTTGGCTCACCTGTGTAGTTTCCTAAACTTATGGACATATAGAATATAGTTATTGTAAATAACTAATTTTTGAGATACAGTCTTGCTGTGTAACCTTAGCTGGCCTGGAAGTTTTGAAGTTGTTATATAGACCAGGCAGTCCTGGGATGCACAGAGATCCACTTGCTTCTGCTTCCTGAGAGGTGAGATTAAAATCATGTACTAACATGTCTGGCAAAAAAAAACACCCCAACATTTTAATGTCTTTGTTAAGTTTGTCTATGTCAATTTTGAAATAGTTACAGACAGGTATAGGTAGGTAAGTAGGTGGGCAGACAGACAGATGATAGATAGATAGATAGATAGATAGATAGATAGATAGATAGATAGATAGATAGATAGATAGATAATAGATAGATAGACAGATAGATGATTGATAGATAGACAGACAGACAGACAGATGATTGATAGATAGATAGACAGAGCGACAGACAGATAGATAGATAGATAGATAGATAGATAGATAGATAGATAGATAGATAGATGATTGATAGATAGACAGACAGATATATACAGACAAACAGATAATTCCACCTATGATGTTTCCATGCTTCTCTGTCTGGTAACCTATGGTGACTTGTCACACACACTAAGGTTTGCCTGGATGGGATTTTGTTTTCTGTTTTCTGTAAATATTCCTGAGCTTTCTTGTCATAAGTTGAAGGTGACAAGGTTGGTATTTTCTGTTCTTATTTTTATTATTTACTAGTTGCATCTGGAACCATGTTCAACACAGTCTCTTTTTTCCTAAGGATGAAAGTGGGACCTTTCAGAGTGTTCGCCCCATGCCTATGAGTAATGTCTTTTTCCAGCTCTGCGGATGGGACACCATTATTCCTGGCTCTGTCTGAGTACTGTTGGATGCTTCCCCCAAAACTTTCAGTAACTTCCTTACATGCCTGAGTGGGCCAGTGTCTGCTGGAACCCTGAAGGTGCCCTTGTGGGTCTCTGCAGCTCATTCTGCTGCTCTCCCCTCTCCGGTGCCGTTCTGCAAATAGGGACCACCCCCGGTGGACTCTCAGCTTCTGCTCCTCTCAGCAAAGCCAATCTGTTTCTGCCCCATTCCCATCCTTTCTCTGGAACTGGAAACTTCGGGTGTGAAAACGTCAAAGCAGTGAGTAACTTGGGCACCCAAAGGGACCACTCAACAGTTTCCAGTTCTCAGGGATCCATGTCCTTTGTTGCCTGATATTCAGTGCTGTGCAACTGGTTTTTTTTTTTTTTTTTCAGGCCTGGAAACATAGCTCAGTGGTGAAGGGCTTGCCTTGGATATGCAAAGCCCTGGGGTACAGTCTCCAGCACTAGAGGGAAAGAAAACAAAGCAGAGCTGCTGCTTGATAGATTGGGTTTTATTTTTGAAAGTTTCTGGCTGCTGCAGGCAGGAAAGCAGCTTCTATCCCTGGGACTTCCATCTTACATGGAAGCTGAAGTATCAAAAGAAACACGCCCTCTGCTTTGGGGACTAAGAACAGCATTTACATAGGACAACATAAGCCATCTGGGATCCCCAGAATTTTTCCCGGGTTTAAATGGGGTATTGTACTTTTTAAAGATTTATTTTATTTCTATTTACATGTAGGTAATGTGTCTGTGTGTATGTGTTTGTGCCTCCTGTGCGGGAGAGAGTACCTGTGGAGGCCAGAAGAGGGTGTCGTAGCCCCTGTAGCTGGATTTACAGGCGGCTGCGTGCTGAGCTGCCCAGTATGAATGCTGAGAACCTGACTCTGGTCCTCTGCAAGATCAGCAAGTGCTTTCATGTGCCACTCCGTCTTCCTAACCCCATGGAGCTGAGTCTTAAAGGCTCTTTCCATCTGCGTGCATATTTGCTTGTGTGCAGGAGTACACAGTGCACACCCTTGTGGAGGACAGGGGACAAAATCAGCTGTCACTCCTCCAGTGCTGTCCGTCTTGGTTTTTGAGATATGGTCTCTCCCTTGCATGACATATGTCTGACAGGCTGGCTGGCGAGCCTCGCGGATCTACCCGTCTTGACCTCTCCAGCACTGGACTTCAGGCGCATCCCACTCAGCTTTTTTAATGTGAGTTCAAGACTCAATGTCAGACCTTCCTGACTGCCAGGCAAGAACTTTACTGACCGCTCTGTCTCCCCAGCTCCCTCTCTGCGTTCTTATACAGCATTTTATGAGATCCGAGAGATGAAGATTTCCTCCCACCCTATGCCTGTGCCTTCATTTTCTCATAGTGAACTCCAAAGAGCAAGTCTGAGATCCTGATGAATTTCAAATTAATTTTTATGAAATCTTAAAGTAGTTTTAATTTGCATTTCCCTGAAACTAGGGATGTTGAACATTTTTGTAATGTTCCTCAGTCATTTGTATTTGGTCTTTTGAGAACACTGTTTAGTTCCATGCCCCATTTTCTAAGTTGAGTTGTTTGTTTCTTCAATGTTTAGAACATTTTCTAGTTATTTGTATATTCTGGATATACAGCTGGCAAATATTGTTTCCAGTTCTGTAAGCTGCCTCTTCTATTTAATGGTGCTCTCTATGAAGGTTTCCAGTTTCGTGAGGCCCCACCGATTTACTGTTGTTTTTAATACCTGCTGGGACCCCACTCAGAAAGTTCTTTCCTGTGCTCATGAGTACAAGCATGTTCTCTCTTCCTCCTCTATCACACCCAGGGTCTCAGGCCTTACACTGAGGTCCATGGTCCATCTGGAGTTGAGGTTTGTGCAGGATGACAGACAAAGATCTAATTTCATTCTCCTACATGTAGTTATCCAGTTTGATTAGTAACATTTGTTGAAGATGCTGCCTTTTCTTCAATGTGCATTTTGGCCTTTTTGCCAAAATTCAGGTGGTTGTAGGAGGTTGGGCTTATATGTGGGTCCTTAGTTCTATTACATGTTCAATGTGTCTATGTTATTCAATGTTATGATCTGGATGTCTCAATTTTTATCTATAAAGTATGCTTCCCTCCAAAGTCATGCAACTTCTCCAACATGTTTCTCCACAAGTTTTGTTCTTTCACATATGAAGCACAGATCCATGTCCTATTTGAAGTTAATTTAACATCCACTTCAGGTGATTTCAAGAAAGCTTGGGAATGTTTATAGGAAAGGAATAAAACAGCACTCAAAAAAATATAAAATCTATAATGTCTCATATCCAATTTCAGCTCACAAGACACATGTTAGCTTTTTATAATTGGCAGAGGCAAGGTTCAGACTTTTCCATAAGGACTGTTAAGTGTTTGGGTAACAGTTTCTGACCCTTGACCTCACCCCAAGAACCTTACCATCTCTTTGTTCTGTTGCTTGAGACCTGGTCTTATGTGCCCATGATGGTCCCAAACCTACTGTGTAGCCAAGAATGACTTCTAATGCTCCTGCCTCCACCTCCAGAGTTCTAGGGTTACAGATGTGCAGTGCTGAGGGTGGAGCCCTTTGTGCATGCAAGGTAAGTAATCTACACCCCAAATCACATTTGTATCCACAAACCTTGTATTTTTATAGGCTCCATCTGTTCCTGGCCTCTGTTCTGTCTGGCTCCTCTGCCTGTCTGCCCTTTAGAGTCGTGTTGTTTTCATTTCTATAGCCTTATAGTGAGTCTTGAATTCAGACAGCAGAAGGCTTCAGGAATTGCTGCTCATATTCAAACTCACTCTGGCTTGTCCTGATCCCTAACATCTCCAAATAAGTTTTAGAATCAATTTACCAATCCATGCTTGAAAAGAATCTTAAGATAAATCTTCACTACAACCACTACACTTAAGGTTTAGAAAACACCAAGGAAGAAGGGAATTGAAAGATTCTAAGACCAGGATACCTACTGCAAAAGAATCTCTTCTTTAAAAAAAAAATGGGGATGTGAAGTGGAGGGTTAGGGGAAGGAAAGGATCTGGGAGGAGTTTGGGAAGGAAGGAGCAAGGGTGAACACTATCAAGATACATTACATGGAATTCTCAAGTAGTTAACAAACTATAATGCTATTAATTTTTAACCATTCTTTCCAGGACTGCATTGCATTTGTAAATCTGATGGTAATTGCCATTTTAACATGATTAACTCTCTCAATTCACAGACATGGTCTACTTACCTAGCTACCTATCATATCTATCATCTATCTATAACAGCTGTCATATACATATTATATATAATATACAATAGCTATCTATCCATGTATCCATATATTTATCACCTGTCTATCTTATGTATATATCAATGTACATATGTATTTATGTATGTATGCATCTATCTATTAACTACTGTATCTACCTATCAGTCATACTCCCTATCATAGCATCTATCTTTCCATCTCTATATCTATTATATCTATCTACCCCTCTATTTATTGATCCTCCTATCTATCCATCTACGCATCTATCTATGTACCTATCTATCTGAGCTTCTTTTCATTTCCCTCAAAAGTATAATATTTTCAGTGCTTAGATATTTGCATATTTTGTTGATCTCCCCACTCAAGGTTTTATTATGTTTCTGTAACTCATTACTATATATAATCCAACTATATAATGAATATATAGAAATATAGACATCTAAAAGCCTACTAAACTTACAGAGTGGTAATTGTAACTTTTAAAATTAGATTCCCTAGAATTCTCCTCCTTCAGTCACCTGTGAATAATTCTAATTTATCTTTTCAATGTGTATTCCATGATTATATTATACACCTTATTATTCTCATTATTTCTCTTATTATACTAGCTAAGAAATTCAATAAAATGCTGATAAAAGTATCTTGGGTAGACACCTTTTACAAGAGATATTTAATCCTTTGCCACTAAGTATGTCAGCTTCAGGTTTCTCAAAAAAAGCATAAATAAATAAGACCCAAATTTACTTGGGGTACATCAGTGGCTTTTCTGACTGACTGTGGGTTCTCTGCGAGCCCTGTGCTCTCTGTCCATTTTATTCTTTTCTTTTTCATGCTATCTTTTACTTAGGTACATTTCAACCTCCCATTTTTATCTCTTACTGACAAGGGCTGTGCCTCATTTAGAAGAGTGATACTCTGTCACTATGTGATTTAAGTTGACACAATCACCTTTAAATAACATCATAGCACCTAATACATGACCTTTAACATTTCTATGTCCACTGCTTGTCTTTGTGATTTTGCTATCATACACTTTACTACTGTATGTGTGATGAACTTCATAACCCATTCTTCGTTTTAGGCAGTCAGTTATCGATAAAAGCAAAAGCAAAAGAATAACGTCCTCTGAGTGCTCACCAAATTCCTTACTCTAGGCTGATTCAGGTCCTTCTCTAACCCTTGCTTTTTGCTTGGAAAATGTCTAACAGTTTATACAGAATGGTTCTTTCTACAACAAAGACACATGGAGTGTGTGCGGAGATGCACAGTTCAACTCCATTTTTGAGCTTATTTTCTTGGGTATTTAATTCTGGGTTGAATGCTTTCTTTCTTCTTTCAGTGTTTCACAAAATTCCTTCCATTGTTCCTGACTTTCATAGTTTTGCATTTAAAATCTGCAGCATCTTTGTCTCATTCCTTTGTGTATAATGACTTTTCAGTCGCTTCAAAATGTTTCTTCCTCACTGGTTTTCAATAATTTGATTATAATATGTCACTGTGTGTGTGTGTAGGTGAGAGAGAGAGAGAGAGAGAGAGAGAGAGAGAGAGAGAGAGAGAGAGGGAGAGAGAAAGAGGAGAGAGAGAGAGTGCTCCAGCATGGGTTTTGTAAAGATTCTTGTATCAAACTAGATAAATTTTAAAACATTATTAGCTCAAACATTTTCTGCTTCCAACCCCTCTTCTAGTACATCAGTCAAATGTGAGTTAGCCCAGATGACATCATCTTCATACACATCTATGTGTATTTTATCTTAGATGTTTATATCATTAAAATTCAAATATATTGACATTTGGGGATTTTCATGTAGTATCAAATTGACTGTTAAGGGCCAGCAAAATGTCTTAGTGGGTAAAGGAGCTTGCTGCCAACCTTGACCAACCTGAGTTTGAACCCTGGGACCCACATGGTAGAAGGAGAGAACAGACGCCAGTAAGTTGTCCTCTGACCTCAACACATGTACTATGGTACACATACAAACATACACACACATGTATATGCACACACAATAAATCAAGCTGGGTGGTGGTGGTGCACACCTTTTGTCCCAGCATTTGGGTGGCAGAAGCAAGTGGATCTCTGCAAGTTCAAGACCAGCCTGGTCTACAGCATGAGTTCTCTCAAAAAGCAAAAGAAAAGAAAAGAAAGACCCTAAAGCAGCTACTAATTCTACTCAATGGATTCATCTCAGATCCTGTCTTCCATCCCTAGAGTCCCCATGTGGTCCTTATTTCCACATCCTCCTTATTTTTCCTCTGTTACAGCCTCACCAACTCCTCAAACCACTTTCAGAAAGCTCCATCTTCTTTTTCCAATATTTTTCTAAATATTTTTCTCTCCTTATTTGAGTGAACTTTTTGTTCATTATTATTCCCCTCCCTTTTGCAGACATGCTAATTCCTGCTGTTCTTTTAATATTAGATCTTCATTGAGTTATTAAATTCCAATATATCTATCACCTCCTAAACAATTCAGTAGCCTTAAAACATGCTGGCTCTTCTACTTTTCTTCTGAACTTTAATTATTTTTCATATATCTCAATTCACTCTATGCTTTAAATTCCATGGAATGCTATTATTATTCTAGTACTTGCAAGATTAATTTTGATTAAAGATTCATTTTGATTAAACTGTGTAGTTTCCTCCTACATTGCTTTTTATTTCTTTCTCCATCAACAGCATTCATTTAGGATCCTATCCCTCTTCCTGATGAGTCTTCGGTGTTAGGTGATTACTGCAATCCTCCTCAGTTTATATTTGGTGGGAAATGCTTCCATTTATGGTCTTTTGGACAGATAGTTTTATGGTATAGAATTTGGTTGTTGTCTCTTGTCACTTTAAGGACAATGTCCCATCCTTCCCTGCCCTCTGTTTCTCCTCTTGCTGCTTTTCCATGTTCTTTTAGGCTGACTTTAGAAGTGTTGTTCAGCTTTGCTTGCCGCACTTTGTGTCTCTAGTGTTTCGCTCGCACACACTTTTGTGTGTTCTTCTTGGAGCTGTGCATCCTATGGGGTTTGTAGTTTGATGCTTTCCATTCATGTTTGATACATTCAAGTTTTTCAGAGCTTTGGACATTTCTTTTCTCCCTCCATTCTCTCCCTTTCTTTCACTTCTCTTTCTGAGACTCCAATTACATAGATACTTATTTATATCTAAGCACATGATTTTAGGCTTTTCAAAATACCTATTTAATCCTTTTCCAAATATTACTATTTTCCAAATACCTCAC
>PVIU01017998.1:0-16693 GCA_004026605.1 Ondatra zibethicus
GCTCTAGAGGAGATCCCAGGTGTCCACAGGGATGTCCCCAGCTAGGTCCTTGGGCAGCAGAGGAGAGGGTGCCGGAACTATCATTGTCCCATAGTCACACTGATGAATATCTTGATCACATCCATAGAAATTTCGTCCGATGGATGGAGATAGAGACAGAGACCCACATTCACACCAGAGCAACGGATTGAGCTCCCAACGTCTTTTTTTTTCTTCTTTTCTTAGGAGACAGGGTCTTGTTACATTGCCCAGATAAGCCTCCAGAATGGCCCTGCCTTAGTTTCCTAGGTAGCTAGGATCATAGCCTATACCACTATTACTGACCGAAACGAACCCGTTTCCAAAGTGGCTTCGTATCTAAACCAGAACAAGACGGGAAATGTTCAAAGTAAAGTACACAGAAAACAACATGAGACAGATTTCTACGAGTATTGCTGGCTAAATAACGGGAAAGCTCTCTAACTCCAAACCTCTTCGATAAATATGCTGCACACAAATACAGGAAACCTACTGTAGAGCATGAACGAAGGTAGGCAATGCCCTGGAGGCTACTACTTAACCAGTACTGCTTACTGGATTTACCTCTAGGGAAATCTTAGCTTCAATGGCCATGCAAGTATGAGTGACAAGTCTTTGGGCCAAAGAGGGGCATAACACCCTCAGATAAAGAACCGTTGAATTCCCATAACTACGAGAGTAGAGGAATGAAAGAACTCATCTTCTCCCAAAACAAGACTTAGAGGAAACACTCAGCTTTGGCCTGATCTGCTGTAAGGAATGGAAGCCCCAAGAGCATGAAAAACCTAGGTTCAGGCTGTCCTCACCTAGATTCTGAAACAAAAGAATGCCAAAAGTTGTCTCGTGATCTCAGCATTCCTTAGTTGTCTGTAGTTCTGTTCTGAGAGTTGGATCCCATCCCCCTTCCATAGTAATGCATCTATTGGTGTTGTACTTGTTCAGGATTTGTTTAGGCGGCCGTGTTGCTGCGACTTCATGGGTGTAATTTCTCCGACATTTCTAGGAGACACAGTTCCACAGAGGACTTCCTGCTCCTCTGGCTCTGAAGCCTTCCAGTCCCCTCTCATGCAATGTTCCTTGAGCCTCAGGCGCAGGAGTGGAGTTGTGGATGGATCCGTTGGGGCTGGGTACCACATGATCACTTGCTCTGCATTTTGATCAGTTGTGGTTTTCTGTAATGGTCTCCATCTGTTGCAGTGAAATTTCTTTGTTGAGGGGCAAGGACCACACTTATCTGTGGGTAATAAGGATACGTACTTAGAATGCAGTAAGGGATTATGCTGGTTTAGTAAAGCGGCAGTTGTAGGTTCTCCTCCAAGATCCATGACCTCACTAGACTCAAGTAGTTGGGAAGGGAGTCCCCAGATTGTTTAAACAATATCAAACCATATACATATATATATATATATATATATATATGTGTGTGTGTGTGTGTGTGTGTGTGTGTGTGTGTGTGTGTGTAACTTTATACAGACTGAGCCATCTGTATTCGTATTTTTATATTTATAATAAATATATGTGCACATATATAGTGCATATATATATACACAAAATTTGTAGTTATATATTTAGGCCTTGTGTGTGTGTGTGTGTTTATGAGTGTGTGTAAGAGAGAGAAAGAACAATTAAAGAAAGAAGCCAGAAACCATGAATTTGAGAGAGAACAAGATGGGCATGTACATGGGAGAGATCAGAGGGAAGAAAGAGGAAGGGAAAATGATTTAATTGTATTTTAATTTAAAAAATTTTTTTTGAGACAGGGTTTCTCTGTGTAGCCTTGGCTGTACTGGAACTTGCCCTGTAGACCTTGAACTCACAGAGTGCTGGGATCAAAGGTGTGTGCCACCACCTCCCAGTTCAAAATAGTTTTTAAAAGTAAGCTCAAGCTGATAGCATGCTGCTCCTAGGAGGAACAATTCAAAACCTTCTTCAGAAAGATCCATTTCCAGCCCAGGCTGTGTAGGATCTTTATAGACAAAATCCCACTTTATAAAGTGCTCGCAATTCTAAATTGCAAAATATTTAAATAGTCCAGAATCATCCTAAATAACAATAAAATTAGATCCTATTTCATAAATGTCTATAAAATAAGCGTGTTTGGAATTATTAGAAACAAAAGACAATCAGAGCCAAAGTATTTAGCAACAGAAAATTTTCAGGATTTCAAAAGTGTGTATTCCTGAGTTGGTTTAACTTACTGAAGTAAGCCAGGACCAGAATTCTGCTTGCAGGCCAGAAGGCAGCCCATGGTGCTTGTAGAGAATTCCTTCTTATACTGGCTGAGCTTCAAAGAAGTCAGTGGGGCTATAGGTGTTTCTGGCCTTCAACTGTAGGCTACTGAGCAAAGGAAATTTAAATCTGCATTACAAATGAAGCTGAACTAGAGAAGCAAAATGATCAGTTTCAAAAGGGCAGAGAGAAACAGAATCGAGTGAAACAGAAGTAAGACTAAGTCAGCAAGCCTAGAAGGTGGGCGCTGTGGTATTTCCCTAGTCGAAATAATCCAAATACAAACCACTGCTTACACCTCCTCTTCCCTAGACAGGTCTGTGGTTGGGGGTTGGCTGGGACGACATTCAAGAACACTGCTCTGCCTATGAAGAGATCCAATGAGAGAAACCTTACTTCTGAATGAAAAGTTTGAATTCTGAATTGGGCTGGGTGTTAATAGCAGCTATTAGACCTGGCAGCACGGATGTTAACTGGGCTTGGCTACCCCAGGAACTTCTGTCCTTTGCGACGTGAGTGTCGCAGACAATGTTTGCAGTCTTTCTCAGCTGGGCACCATCTTAAAGAGTGGACCAGAGGGTTCTGGCAGCACAGTTAGTCCTGACTGTTTTCTTTTGTACAAGTTTAGAGTCCTGTCAGGACTGTAGGTAACGCAGCACCATGCTAAGAGGGATGCTGGGGTCACGTGATGCCTGCCTTCGCATACATTCAACTGTTCGAAACTTTCTAATTCTTACTTTTGGAATAGGAAATGAAATTACCACATAAGTACATAAGCCCAAAGTGCTTTAGCTTTGGAAAATTCCTGCTCAGTATGGTGATGCATACCTGCAATCCCAGCATTCAGCAGGGTGAGGTGGTAAACTCAGAAGCACAAAGTTATCCTCAAGTACATGGTGAGCTGTAGCTCGGCCCAGGCTGCATGAAACCCTCATTTCAAATCCAACATACCACCAATGAGATGGTCCAGTGGGTAAAAATGCTTGCCATGCAAACTTGGTGATCAGTTTAATCCCTTGGGGACCCTGCAACTGTGAGAGGCTGTTCTTTGACCTCTACATGCACACTCATAGTACAATCATACTTGGCACACTCTCACATGGATTGCACATGCACACCAATAACAAACCAAAATTTTAACACACATGAATAAATAAAAATAACTAATTGCAGATAGAAATCAGCTGTCTACATGACTAAAAGCCACCTCAGAGGTGAATCTTGGTGGGGACATTTGTACTAGGTGACGTTTGTGGTGTTGCCAAAATAAAATGCTCTAGTTAAATAGGCAGGGTTTAGAACACATCTTCCTGAGATATGAAAAGCATCTATCCAATCCTCCGTTGTTTCCTCTGGCTTTTCCTCTCCCCAATCATTTCTTGTGGCTCAGAATTGGTCTTTGAAAATTACCTCTTCTGTCCACTCAACTGTACCTGCCCCATGCTGGCCCTCAGACACAGCCTTGCCTTTCAGCTCCCTGAATGCCACAGTGCCTTCTCTGAGCTTCAATTCTATCCCTGTTAGGTATAACACTGGTTTCTCTGTAGCCTGAGACAGTTGTAGAAGGTATAGAAGTAGCCAGAGACCCCACAGAAAAGCAAGATCCCTTCTCTTTTTATCTTGTAAATAAAAATAGAACCGCTCTTGGGCACAGAATAATTTTTAAGCTCTTTTCTCTGTGCAGCATAGCTGGGAATCTCAGGGCACCGTGTGAGGACCCAAACTCCCCTGCCATAGAGGGTGGTGCTTTTTGTTGGCGCTGATGGTGGGTAACTTTTTCCAGAGTTAAGTAAGGAGTTATTTCCCTAACAGTATAGTAGAGTAGGTGAGGATTTCCCTTTTACAGATATTAGGAATCATGAAAGAGAGAATAATTTGCATTTAGAACTCTAGTTTTCTTCATAATGATTTGATTTAATTCAGACATAATTTTTTCTTTTGGATTGCCTTTGTTGTTGTTGTTGTTGTTTGAGACAGGGTTCCTCTATGTAGCTCTGGCTGTCCTGGAACTTGCTCTGTAGATCATCCTGGCTTCAAACTCAAAGATCTCCCTGCCTCTGCCTCCTGAGTCCTGGGATTGAAGGTATGCTTCACCACCGCCTAGCAAATTTTTCAGGTTTTTTGTTAGACAGTTTCATACTTGTTCATAATGTTTTGATCACAATCGCCTCCATTACTCTATCTTGTTCCCCTTCTTCCTCCTAACTTCTTTTCTTTCTACTTTCAGGTCTTCTTTTGTGTGTGACCTACAAGTTTAACTAGGGCTGCTTCCACGGGCATAGGTAGGGAGTTACTTACCAAATTACCCATGGCTCCTGAAGAAATGTATTCAGACACCTAGTTCTTCATCTCTTTCTTTTTTCTTTCTGCTGCTTTTAGGAGCTATCTTTTTCCTAACAGAGAAAAGCAAATGATTTAGACTTATATAGTATTTTTTGAGGATAGAATTTACAACAATGCTGAAATTCTGAGGCAATGAGACAACATTCAGTTATCTGGGAAAAGACAACACTATGCAAACTTTAGGAATAAGAAAGATAAGTAGAGCAGGTTCCTTGATAGCAGGACTTCCAGGATCCTTTAATATGCTAATGGTCATTGTGCCGTACCCAGAATAGAGTATATTTCTAGATTTCTTTAGCCAGCAAGATACAGTCATGGAAACAGAAGTTTAACCTTGCTCCTGCCCATGCATCTTCCAGTACCATCCTGCTCCAGGAGTTGTCTGACTCTGTACCTGATAAAGATGCGGTCTCCCAAGCAGGGTCTGGTGGTACATGCCTATACTCCAAATATTCAGGAGGCAGCTGTGGGAAGACTGTGAATCAAAAGCCAACCTACATCACCTCAGGAGATCCACCTCACAAAGAAATCCGAGGGGGCTGATGAACGGTGCAGACGGTAAAGTTGCTTTCATGAAGCATGGCTGACTGAGTTTCCTCTCCAGGACTCACATGGTAGAAGCGGAGAGCCAACTGCTAAAAGTTGCCCTCTGACCTCTTTTGGCAAGCTGTAGTTCAAGTGTACCCACACAACTACACACTCGAGTGCAATTGCACACAAAATAATACTAGTAATAATATATTAATATAATAAATAAATAGATTTTTTGTTGGTTTGTTTTCGAGACACGGTTTCTCTGTAACTTTGGATCCTGTCCTGGAGCTCACTCTGTAGACAAGGCTGACCTCAAACTCACAGAGATCCTCCTGTCTCTGCCTCCAGAGTACTGGGATTAAAGGCGTGCGCCACCATCACCCAGCTAAGTAGATTTTTTTTTTTTTTGAAGAAAGAGAAAACAACAGCAAGCAGTAACTATCTCTTAACCGCAAACTCTCGCCATGCCCTCTGCTTTGTGATATAGGAACCGAGACTCTGAAACCATGTTTTGTGCTGGTCAGCTGGCTTCCCCTTAGAATATCCTGAAGGGACACTCTGCAGCAGGCTGAGACATCAGGGTTCCTATCTTCCTGTTGGGCTGATTTCTCGGGTCCCTCTCAGAATGCTCTTCCATCTCAGTGGTCCCCTCCTGCCTGGAGTTCCTTTGCTTGCCCCAGGACCTCACTCGAAGAGGTTTGAGGTGGTATGGGCACTCAGGTACTTCCCAGTCAGAGGTCAGAAGCCTAGAGTCAAGCAGTGGCTTTGTAGTACCCTAACCCTGACACCTGGGTCCCTTGATCTAGGTGGCACTAATCCAACTTTAAGTTCCAGTGACTTCAGCCTCGTCCCTGAGTGTAGTACCCGCTTTCTGCTTACCTGTGTTCTCGTAGGATCTGCCTTTGCTTTTCTCACCCTCCGACATCCATAACACACTTCCCAAGCCAGCTCTCCTGTTAGGATTTCTAGCGCGACATCGGTTTTTCTGACTGGGTCTCAGGGTCTGCATATGAGAACCTCTGTGCTCCAGGTGTGACCCAGATGTGCAGGACAGGGTGAAGAGTGGGAACAGGAGGCAGAGGTGGGAAAGTCTCGGAATCTTTCCCTGTCCTTCCAGCCTGAGCCATTGAGCAAACCTAGAGAAGTTTGATTTCAAAAATTTCACAGCATCCCTCAAGAACATAGGTGGCAACCTTGAATATTCTACAATAGAATTACAAATTCTTTTCTAATTCAAGGAACCATTAGTTCTTCACCGAGAGACATTCCCAGGAAAGGTTAGAGGGGAAAATCAGTCCTGTAAGCTGCTTCTGCAGTGCTGACTTTGCTATACATGTAAGCCAAGGTAGTGGAAAGGAAGCAGTGTGACTAAAAATACTTTTTTAAAAAAAAAATAATAACCTGGGCTCTTGCTCTCAAATACGGCTGCTCATTGCAATTATCTGGAGCTCTTAAAATCACAGACTGCAAAGTCTGACCCCAGGCGACAGCACTCAGCCTCTGAGCTTGGGATCAGAAAATTGATTTTTTTTTTCTTTAAACCTCCTCATGTGATCAAGGGATTTTGATGATCAACAGGTTTCGGATCCATTGTCATAGGGAATGAAGTGCAGCTTTTCATTTTTCTCCATCAGAAGTGCACACTTGGAGCTGCGCCGCGATGACAGTCCATACCTTGGCAGGGGGCAGTGAGAGAAACACTGGGCGGGGAAAGACAAAAGAAGAGGCATCTTCCCCAGGAGGCTGCTTTCTGAGGGGCTTTTGATCATTCTCCACCCAATGTCAGGACCAATCACGTATCCTCAGCCTAGCAATCTGGCTCCGAATGCTGCATCTCTGGGTGCAGGGGCTCCGAGGCGTGTCCCGGTGTCAGGATGCCAGACAGGACAGTCTGTTGTTTGGGTTTGTTACCTTTGTGACTTCACGAAACAGCCAGCAGTGCCCACAGAGCTGCCGAGAGTGTGTGTAGGTATTGGAATGAGCTTAAGGAAAGAACCCAGCCTTTGAGCAGCGAGACAGACCCACTTAATGTTACCCAAGGTCACATTTTTTGCTGTGTGACTTTGAAGTGAAATGCAGAGCAAAGGGTGGCGTTAGTGTTCTTCAGAAACTCATGTGAAGACAGTAAGAAAGGGTCACCCAGAGGACCTGTCACCAAACCTCTCCAAATTGAAGAAGCCAGTGACTTCCTGTCAAGGGACAGGATGTGAAATCCGTCGATTAAAATTTGCTGCAACAAATACCTTATGCTGTGTCATCACAGATGAAGAGAGGTCAAAGAAATCAGTGTCCCTCCTCGAGTTGGCAATGGAGGAACTGAAATGAACCAGAAACACTTGACTTAGCTGTGTTTATAATAATAATAATAATAAACAAAATTAATTCCAGCAAATTAAATTAATTCCCTTATTGTTTTACCAAGGACAAAAGAGCCACTTGTTTCCGATTGATCCAGTTGGCCAAACACCCTGTGGAGCCTAGCTTGGGTAATACTACCGGGTTCCTTACTGTTAACTTTGTGTCCTGGATTTGATCAGGAAATTTGCCAGGCGTGTGGCTTTTCAATCGTGGAATCTGTTGACACGAAAAGTCCTCAGCACTTTGGGTGTTTCAAGTGCACTTTCATTATTTTACCCCTTTGTTGTTTCCACATTGCACAGGAATCCATCACTTCTGTCTGAATTATGTGCTGTTCAGGACGGGTGCCTGTACCACCCACTCGGCAAGGGCAACCTCAGCTTCTTGAACTCACAGAACCTATTGTTCTGTTCCTTTCTTACCCAGTGCTGTCCCTGCAGCCCTGTACCTCCAGCTGAGAGGGCAGGGAAATGACTCCCTAGGGAGCCATTGATCATGGAAATAAACACTCTGAGTTTTAGTAAGTTCCAGCAAAGTTCACCTATACACCAAAGTCAAACAATTGTTCTCTGTACACCCTTTTCTCCATTCTGTTTGCATAAACACAAACACGGCCCATAAAAGTTCGTAAACCATTGGTATTTGTGCGATGGATAACCTTGATTAAAAACTATGATTTTTGTTTATGAAGATGGGTTTTAAGGAGGGCAGGGGTCCCCTTGATGCCTGGATGAGCCCCCAATTTTAATATTCCACACAATACAACTGGGCTTTAATTGCTGCTTGCTCACTGAAGCATCTTACAAGCCTTTAAGATATTAGTTAACAGTCTAAGCCTTGTCTGGCTTTGCCCTGTTCTCAACCCCTTCGGTACTCACACACCCAAATTGACTGGAAATACTCCTGTTCAGTAATGAGCACTCAAGAGGCTGAGGCAGAATGTTCATGAGTTCAAAGACTGTCTTGGCCACATAACAAGAAGGGTCTATCTCTCCAAAAAAAAGGGGGGGGCAATATTAGAAAAGCAAACTCTGACAAAAACAGCTTCTGCAAACATTTGAGTGCAGCTAGCAGAAGGTGTTTTTCTATCGTTTCCTTTGAATATGTTGTTATTAAGAAGCCTATGAATAATATATTAGACACTGATAAGACGCAACATATTTCTCAGGCTCCGTCATTCCTTTTCTACTACCACATAAAGGTACGAAAGGGAGCATGTCCTTATGCTAACACCAACTCTTGATTTCACTGACTTCATGCTGATCTATGCTTTCTGGTGACTCCTGTTTTAGAAAAGATGCAATTGTGACCCCAGCTTCTCAGAGCACAGAGGGGCACTTCATTCAGCCATCTTAGCATAGTTTACTATGGAAGGCTCTCAAAGATACACACACACACACACACACACACACACACACACACACACACACACACACACACTCATGGAAAGAGGGACATTTGGGACTAAATGAAGCAATTCAGGCATCCCTTCCTTATTTGAAACCCTTCTTTACTCAGTAGGATATTGAATAAAGCACACAGTATCTATTGTAATAGAATAAATTATGGACAAAAGAAGGTGCAAACATTTAGCCACGGATATCATCAAATAAGAGAATTTAGTAATAATGGCTAATAACAACATCTGGAGTTCAAATGATGACTTGGTAAAAAAAATCAAAAAAACCTTATTAATTCACATACTCATTTTAATAGCTCTACTTTTCTTTTTTTTTTTTTAACTGACCAAGGAAACATCCATTTAGAATGATAACGTTAGGGTCATTCATCCATTTGCTGAAAAGAGAAGGGAAGGTTACAATGGAAGCTAGGAGTCACCAAAGGCTTGCTTCATTGAGTTTGCGTATGCTTTCCTTCCTACTGCCGAGCTGCTAACTGTCCACATCCCTTTACATATTAAAGATGAACAACTTGTGTTTGCATCTCTAGCACTCACATGAGTCCACGTGCGGCTGTGCATGCCTGCAATCCCAGAGCT
Source organism: Ondatra zibethicus (assembly GCA_004026605.1). NCBI lineage: Eukaryota > Metazoa > Chordata > Mammalia > Rodentia > Cricetidae > Ondatra > Ondatra zibethicus. The sequence goes on from PVIU01017998.1 coordinate 9,482, forward strand.
TGGGTAGGGGAGTGTTGAGACAGGAGGTTTGCTAGGGTTTGCTGACTGACCAGCCAGCCTAATGGGAAAATAGAAAGCTCTAGACTCTATGAGGGACGCTGTCTCAAGGGGATAAGGTGGAAAGTGATGGAGCAGGACACCTGATGTCATCTTCTGGCCTCGATGTGTGGCAGGGTGTGTGCACTTGCAAATGTTTGCACACCTGTATGGACACACACAGAGGAAGAAATGATTGCTGCTATATTTCTATTACTTAAAACTCTAAAATTTGTTTAAAGAGGAGAGTGTTTAAAATAATGGAGCCTGAGAAATATGTTGCGTCTAATCAGTGTCTAATATATTATTCATAGGCTTCTGAATAACAGCATATTCAAAGGAAACGTTAGAAGAACACCTTCTGCTAGCTGCACTCAAATGTTTGCAGAAGCTGTTCTTGTCAGAGTTTGTTTTTCTAATATTTGCCCCCTCCCCTTTTTCTGCAGAGATAGACCCTTGCTGTGTGGCCCAGGCAGTCTCTGAACCCATGAACATCCTGCCTCAGCTTCTTGAGGACTAGATTACAAGCATGCACTGCCAAACCTGGCTTCTCCTCACTTTTAAATGTAGCTTTCTGTTTAGTTTCAACTGTTGCTGCTGGACTTTAACAGTCTTACCTAACACCTAACTCTCACTAAAGACACTTTGCTGTGTCTAAGACTCTTTACAATGTTGGAGATACTCTAGCAGGCTATAAAATAATTTTGATGTAGACGGTGGCCCTTGTTTGTTTACTGAAAATTTTCCTCTTTCTCAGCTCCCAGTTGGTTTCCTAGACACAGTTGTGGTTAGAAGCAGCTGTGAGCCAGAGCCACAATCAATGGAAGGTAGATGTAGACTCCTGTGGGATAATGCTCTTGTACACTGTAAAGATTTGTCCCTCACATTGGTTTAATAAACTGCTGATTGGCCAGTAGCGAGGGAAGAAGGATAGGCAGGTGACCAGAGAAGGAGAATTCTGGGAAGAGGAAAGACAAAGATGCAGTCACAAGCCAAATACAGAGGAAGCAAGATGAAAATGCTTTACTGAGAAAAGGTACTGAGCCATGTGACTAAACATAGGTAAGAATTATGGGTTGACATAAGTTGTAAGAGTTAGCTAGTAATAAGCCTGAGAAATAGGCCAAATAGGTTACAGTTAATATAAGCCTCTGTGTGTTTATTTGGAACTGAATGGCTGTGGGACTGGGCAGGATAGAAACTTCCATCTACAGCAGACCCTTCTTGTTCCATCCCTAGAATAGCCCCCGTGAATGATTCTCCATGCTCTTTGTTTCCTCTTCTGCCAGATTAATGCAAATAACCTCAGGATTACTGGGAACCACGTGTTCCGTTTCTATTCTCTCCACCTACTGAATGGTAGGCCTATACTTGGGTTGGTTTGTTGTTTGTTTCTGACATGCTGTGGTTTAGGCTAGTGGTTTTCAACACACTTGCCCTAAGGAATTCCATTTCTAACTCTCCCTTTAACATAATATATGTAGGTGGGAAGATTTCTAGTCTAGCAAAGGCTTTTTAAGGCAGTAGCAAATTTGCGTTCCTAGCTTTTACTATCTTTTCTTACTTCTTACTCTGGAATAAGTGACACGGTAAGTTGGGGCTGTTGGTGACAAGCTAAGGTGGGTTACTGGGAGTTCAGAATTTTGACAAAATGGTGTTAAACATCCTGAACAAAAACAATTTAGGCAGGTGAGTGGTATGCATGCCTTTAATCTCAGTATTTGGAAGACAGGGGCAGTCTGGTCTACACAGTGAGTTATAGGACAGATAGGACAATGTAGAGAGGCCCTGTCTTAAAAAATATGGAAAAAAAGAAAAGAATTTAGGGAGGAAATGATGTGTTTGGTTTGTACTTCCAGTCACAGTCTATCACTGAGGAGAATCAGGGCAGGAATTCAATCAGGAACATGAAACAGAAGTCACAGAGGAATGGTTCATGCTGGTTCATACTTGGCTAGTTTTCTCATACAGCCCAGGACTATTTGCCCAGGGAATGGTGCTGCCCACCGTGGGCTGGGCTTTCCTGTATCAATCAAGACAACCCCTAAAAGACCTGTCGGCTAGCCAACCCATTCTAGGCAGTCCTTCCTTTGAGATTCCCTTCTAAACAGTGTCAAGTTGACAATTAAGGCTGACTCAGATACATGACAATTTTAAATTTTGTTGGACACACAAAAAATTGCTTTTATATCAGATAATGTTAAGGCTATAAAAGTGAATAAGACATATTCTATCTTTCAGAAATCATAATGTGGGAAGTAAAATAAGAACAACAACAACAAACTTCAAGTGTGATGCAGCAGTGTTGGATGGACATAAAGGGAAAGGGCCATTCTAGGGATATAGCTCTTTTGGTAGAATGCTTACTTGCATTCATAAAACCCTGAGTTCAGTCCTCAGCACTGAGGTCATCCCTGACTACATGTACAATGAAAAGCCAGGCTGGAATATAAAAGACTCTGTCTCAAAATAAATAAATAAAGGTGATTAGAAAAGTAAATAAATGAGTATTTTAATTTATTAGTGTTGTTGTGACTAAGTTGCTTAAAACAACAGAAATTTATTCTCTCAACATCCTGGAGACTAGCAGGCAAGATCAATGTGCTAGCAGGGTAGTGTTCCTTGTGGAAACCCCAGTGAAGCATCCTTCCCTCTTCCAGATTCTGGGAGCTGCTAGCAATCCTGCCATTCCTTGGTAGATACACCACTCCAGTTTCTGCTTCTGCCTTCATACGGCCTTCTCTTCTGTGTGCGCACCTGAAATTCCCTCTCCTTGCAAGGATACTGGTCATATTGAATTTGGTGGCCATCATAATTGTCTATGGTCTCATCTTAATTTGATTCTATCTGAAATGACCCCTTTCAAAATAAGGTCACCTTCACAGGTCCCAGATGGATGTGAATTTAGAGGGAACACTCTTCAACTTACTATGGGTGTCAACCCTAGGGAAGACGATGCTGAGCTGCATCTTGAAGGGTGAAGGAAAATGAAGAAGGAACGAGACTCCGCTTTACCTAAGCATGGGGCACACTGGAAAGCAGGTTGAAGATATCTTTTCACAAGAGCTTTAATGTGCTATTCATGTCACCAAAGCTCAAATTCAACTTCAACCCTTTGTCTTTTCACTGTAAGAAGGTATCCTTCACGTGTCTGATCCTGGAAATCCTACTTTGTTCTCAGCTCTGAGGTTTTTTTTAGAGCCATGCCCTTTATATATTTCACACTAACACATCCTGCTTCAAGACTCTCCCTGTACTCCCAACCCCACTCCTCTCTGGCCTGATTCCAATGGTGAACATGGAACACCTGGAGACTTCTCATTTTTTTTTCCTCTGATTTGGGGACTAGAGATATTCTCACTCACAAAGAAGTATGAAGGATCACTGCTTTAGGCTCAGAATTGAGTTTATTCATTCAGTCAAATCATTCATTCGTTCAACAAGCTTTTGGAGTATTAACAGTATGTAAAACTCTGTGCTAGCTTGCTCTGAGCAAGTTAAGCAGGTAATTAAAATATTAGCCCCGGCCTTGAGAAATCTATAGCCTGAGAGGGCAAATGAAGCCAAAAGACATGCACAGGAGACCATAGATCCACAGCCAAAGAGGGCCTGTCCCAAGACAGTTCAAATGTTGATACCTGACACTTCAGAAATGGTTACAAAGTTAAATAAAAAGGTTTACACATTATTTAGGTAGAAAGAATTATGTCAGACCTTAAACTCTCTTAAAGTTGGATTCTGGATTCTTTGTTTGAAAGCCTTATACTTCCTGTCTGCTTTGGAGTTCGGTGCTTTGCGTTATTACCTGAGTCACCTCCACTTTCTTCCCTGATTCCCATTTGTACATTAGGGTTAGAGTGTGACTTCCTGGGAGCAAGCATGTCTCAGATGAGGCCCTAGGAGCTTTCTTGGGCCCCTCAGAGTTTATTGCTAATGGTTTGAGGGTCTTTGGAGGGGCATAGACATCAGGACAAGTGTTGGCAAGATCTTGTGTGTGTGTTTTTATTGAAGCCACGGCCTGACGCATGCTGAATGCACACTCTACCACCAAGCTGCAATCTCATCCTCTCGTGTAGGCTCCTTCTCTTTCTTTCAAACTACTGCAACCGCTTTGCGTGTAGTTCTCACCTCATGAAACTCATGAGGGATCTGACATCACCACCTCAGCATCAAGCTCAATGCACTCTGAGGAGCCCTGGCGGGCAGATGAGAGAGGAATCTGAAGGCTCCATGAATTCTCTGTGCTCTCCTAGCCATCACGGTTCAAATGTTAGCTCAACGCTTTGGCAAAACGTTGCACGCCTGTAGTGTTGGGTTAGGGAAGTACCATAAGTAAGAGGTTTAAGCTAACAAGTTGTCACGCATTCCTTTGGAGTTACATCAAGGATTTTATGATTGTTTTAAACATAAATTCTCCACTAGACTGAACACCCATCAGAAGTTCTATCCAAGCACCTGAAGCCATCTTCATAGTGGTCGCCGGAAACAGAACTGCTAAGTTTGATATATCACTTGTTTAGGATAATTCAGGTTTCCTATGTATTCTTTAAAAAGTTCAGCTGATAGGTTTGATTGCTTTTCATGGTGGCCAGATATGATTGTTGTTTTCGTTTTAGCATCATAGCTCGAATATCCTAGAGACATCAACAGATCTAAACAAACCAGCATGCCTGGGCACCCTCTGTTACAGAGCCCCGGCGTCATTTCTCTTCATTTCACTCATACTAAGACCCTCAAAGGCTGAATGGAGACATCGGTTATTCTCATCTGATCTGCTGTGGCTAACTGCATAGGGACAGCCCCTACACCTATAACTTGGCTGTAATTTTCTCCGGAGAGCCTTAACGTTTCGATGTAGCCTTTACTTGTTTTTAAGAATGATTGCTTTTGGGGGTGAGTCATCACTTCTATTTTGCCCTGGTACTTTCACAGACACAAGAGGACGAGCCTGAAACAACTCTCCTAGAAACACTATTTTATGCCAGGATTTGAAATGCCAAAAATACTGGGCCCCTTGACAAGAAATTCTAGTTTCAGTATTAACAAAACAAGGACTCATCTTTCTAATCTTATTTATTCTTGCATTCAGAGCAGAATGACAATTTCATCCATGTCTTTACACACATCTCAATTTGTAGATTTTTTTTGTACTTATTTCACTTCCTTAATTGGATGCAAGTATGCAGCTGATGATTTATGGATCTCCAGCTGTGCCAAGCATCATTTTAAATGTGCACAGCTGCTCGGCAGTAGTTTAACTTGGCAGATAGCATTAAACCTTTGAATTGTGTCATTTATTTGTATATGCATACAATAGCCTCCTTGTGCAGGTTCCTCAAAAATTCTCACAGGAATAAATCAGAGAATGATTTATTCTCCTGGAAGACTGTCAGGGTTTCTAGGATGAAGGGTGTGATAGTAGGTCCCTGGCATTGAGAGCTTCCCCGGGGAGTCACAGAGACAGGCTAAAGCCGATCAAGGCTCACAGAGCGAGAGGTTGGGAGCTCTGGTTCGATGGTCATTTGAAGAGTGCAGGACATGTTGCTGCTGACAACACTTTCACTTTTCTCTTGACACATCTCAGGGAAGCAGCTAGAAGGGGCGGGGGTGATCTAATACAAGCCGCTGCTGGCATAAATAACTCAAGACGCTCAGCTCTCAGCTCCGCTGACAACAACAGAAACCCTCTGGCATTCACAGTAGTTAACAACACTATCTTCAGCCTCAGAGAGCCCTGAGATTTGTCACTGTGGTCCTTTGTAGTCAAGTATGGTACTGTTGACACTGTGGTAATTCCTGTACGAAAGTGTGGCTGAAAATATCTGAGCGTGACAGATGCTATGGTCTTTCTACAGAGAGCAGTGGAAAATCTTTTTTTGGTTTGTGTCTGTTGGCCTCCCAGGCCATAGTTTACCTTGTCACAAAGTCACTGTGTGTCTGCTCTAGAAGGCCCTGCCATTCTGGTTACCACCTTTCGCCTCCAGCGTCCCATAAATTGCTTGAATGCCTCTTCTTTGGGATTGTATGAAGATCTTACCTGGCCCACTTATTGTCACTCATGCCTGTCCTATGACTTGTGAGAGGGTCACTTTGTAGTGGACACCTGTGCTTCCCCAATGGCTTTGCTCAATGATGGTTTTATTTTTTCTGCTTGAACGATTGGAGACCCTTTCACTGGAATGATCAGAGGTAGGATGGATCCTCACCACTTCTGTTTTGCTTGTCCTTGAAAAGAAAAAAAGCAGAGGTAATGTTTTGGAGTATGACTCTCTTGTAGGTGAGCAGGTCAAATATTGTACAGTCTTTTGCCTTAAAATCTGTTGCCTTTTGCCTTAAAATCTGTTGCTAACTCTGAAGAAGAAGAAAAAGAAAGTCAAATGTTTCCATAGTGTAGTAAGAGGCGAGTGGGCCGCATTCCCGGTGCCTGGCTAGTTTAACCCTCGAAATAATTACACAGAAACTGTGTTCATTTAAACACTGCCTGGCCCATTAGTTTTAGCCTCTTATTGGCTAACTCTCACATCTTGATTTAACCCATTTTTAATAATCTGTATAGCATCACAAGGTCATGGCTTACCGGGAAAGATTACTAACCAGCGTCAGTCTCAGACAGGAGTTTCATGGCATCTTCTTCCCAGCATTCCGTTCTGTCTACTCCGCCTACCTGATTTCTGCCCTATCAAAAGGCCAAGGCAGTTTCTTTATTCACCAATGAAAGCAACACAAATACAGAAGAACCTCCTACACCACCATAGCAGCTCATGTCCAAAAAGATACTTTTCAGGCTTAAAATCCCCAGAGGTCATCTCTGAAACCTAATAATGGGTGTCCCCAAGTCACTACAAACATTTCAGAGAGCTTTTCTATGCTGGCTCTTCAGGTGGTTCATTTGAGGCAGCAGCTGGTTAGGGGCAGTGCACAAAGCTGTTAAATATCATAGAGAAATCCAACTGCTGTTTGGCAGTTGGTCACTGTCTTGGTCAGGGTTTCTATTGCTGTTATGAAACACCGTGACCAAAAGTAGTTTGAAGAAGAAAGAGTCTATTTTGGTTTACAACTCTTTGGTCTTACCCCATCACTGAGGGAAGGCAGGGCAAGACCTCAAGGCTGGGAGCTGGAGCTGAAGCAAGGGCTCTGGAGGAATGCTGCTTCCTGGCTTGCTCACTCATGGCTTGC